>SJXQ01001147.1:0-102879 GCA_006408695.1 Aepyceros melampus
AATACATACTGTGAATTAAAATTAATGATGCAGAGAAATAAATATTTATTGGTGTAGAAAGCCTTCATTATATGGTTGTGGGGTAATAAGTTCAGTTCAGTCGCTGAGTCGTATCCAACTCTTTGCAACCCCATAGATGGCACAAAAGGCTTCCCTGTCCATCCCCAACCTTGGAGCTTGCTCATACTGATGTCCATCAAGTCAGTGATGCCATCCAGCCATCTCACCCTCTGTTGTCCCCTTCTCCTCCTGTCCCCAATCCCTCCCAGCATGAGAGTCTTTTCCAATGAGTCACCTCTTCACATGAGGTGGCCAAAGTACTGGAGTTTCAGCTTCAGCATCATTCCTTCCAAAGAAATCCCAGGGCTAATCTCCTTCAGAATGGACTGGTTGCATCTCCTTGCAGTCCAAGGGACTCTCAAGAGTCTTCTCCAACACCACACTTCAAAAGCATCAGTTCTTCAGTGCTCAGCTTTCTTTATGGTTAAACACTTCCCTCATAGCTCAGTTGGTAAACAATGCGCCTGCAATGCAGGAGACCCTGGTTTAATTCCTGGGTCGGGAAGATCTGCTGAAGAAGGGATAGGCTACCCACTCCAGTATTTTGGGGCTTCCCTTGTGGCTCAGCTGGTAAAGAATCCACCTGCAATGTGGAAGACCTGGGTTTGCTCCCTGGATTGGGAAAATCCCCTGGAGAAAGGAAAGGCTACCCACTCCAGTATTCTGGCTTGGAGAATTCCGTGGACTGTATAGCCCATGGGGTCACAAAGAGTCGGACACAACTGAGTGACTTTCACTTTCACTTTCACTCACATCCATACATGACTACTGCAAAAACCATAGCCTTGACTAAATGGACCTCTGTGGCAAAATAATGTCTCTGCTTTTAAATATGCTGTCTAGGCCTATCATAGCTTTTCTTCCAAGGAGCAAGCATCTAATTCATGGCTACACCATCTGCAGTGATTTTGGGGCCCAAGAAAATAGTCTGTCACTGTTTCCATTGTTTCTCTGTCTATTTGCCATGAAGTGATGGGATCGCACACCATGATCTTAGTTTCTTGAATGTTGAGTTTAAAACCAGCTTTTTCTCTCTCCTCTTTTACTTTCATCAAGAGGCTCTTTAGTTCCTCTTCACTTTCTGCCATAAGGGTGGTGTCATCTGCATATGTGAGGTCATTGATATTTCTTTCACCAATCTTGATTACAGCTTTTGCTTCATCAAGCGTGACATTTCACCTGATGCAGAGTGACAATATAGACTTGACATACTCCTTTCCCAATTTGGAACCAGTCCACTGCTCCATGTCTGGTTCTAACTGTTGCTTCTTGACCTGCATACAGATTTCTCAGGAGGCAGGTAAGGTGGTCTCGTATTCCCATGTCTTTAAGAATTTTTCCACAGTTTGTTGTGATCCATACAGTCAAAGGCTTTACTATAGTCAATGAAGCAGAAATAGATGTTTTTTTCTGGAATTCTTTTGCTTTTTCTATGATCCAACAGATGCTGGCATTTTGATAAAAGGCAAGCTAAAGATAAAATGTATAGGAAGGTACATAGTAAGATACACATGTATTTTCCTAAAATATGTTTTATGTTATGTATATGGTAAGTCACTTCAGTAGTGTCCGACTCTTTTTGACCCTATGGACTATAACTTTCCAAGATCCTCTGTCCACGGGATTCTCCAGGCAAAAATACTGGAGTGGGTTACCATTTCCTCCTCCAGGCGATCTTCCCAACTGAAGGATCAAACATGTGTCTTTCATATCTCCTGCATTGGCAGGTGGGCTCTTTACCACTAGTGCCCTGGGAAGTTCTCTAAAATCACAGAGCTATCTACAAAAGCAGGCTTCTTCTCAGGACACTCTTAGCTGCAGAAGCAGACACACACCCAGGCATGCCAGCTCTGCACACCACTCCAAAGCCACACATGTGTGAGCACTCAATCCTTGCTCCAAGTGGACCAGCCTGATCAGCTCTCATGGGTAGACCTGGTGAATATTGCAGGAGTGGGTTCTCCTGCTGAAAGGACATACATCCTGACTTGTATATATGTATATTAGGAAGGTTTTCCTCCAGAATATTTATATCTGCATGGTAGACTCTTTGATGAATTCACTCTCTTAGTTATCTCTTTAATATTACAAATATTTCTTTTAATAAACATCTAATGCAAGTAAAACAACATAACAAGTTATATTTACTTGGGACAAATATGATTAAGGAAATCAAAACAAAGAAAAAGTGAGAGTAAGAAGAATAATGAAGACAGATAAGGTTAATTTTTCAAAGATATCCACTGCACACCCTTAACATTAATTTCCCAAGTTTCTCCATTCACTCATTCATGTGTTAATTCATTTATGCAACTTTTATTAAGCATCTACTGATTTCCAGGCTTAACTTGGTTGCTGAACATACAAAGTAGAGACATTCATTTAGTCAAACTCTATTATTTCAGCAACTATTTATGATATATCTACAGAGGTTATCAAGGATTGTTCTAGATACCGAAATATATTACCTTATAATATTTCAGAGAGGAGGGATTGGAAAAGGTATATCTAGAAAACTATGGAACCAGACAGGTGGAGCAACCAGCTAATCTACAGTGCTGAATGGCAAGCCTTGGAAGAAATGCTATTTGGGCTGAACTACAAAAGAGAATAAGTCATCTGGACAAAGAAGAGGAGAAAGGAACTCTGGAGTTCTAGTTATATATATACATATATGGGCTTCCCTGGTAGTTCAACAGGAAGGAATCTGCCTGTCAATGCAGGAGACATGGGTTTGATCCCTAGGTTGGGAAGATCTCCTGGGAAAGGAAATGGCAACCCACTCCAGTATTCTTGCCTGGGAAATCCCATGGACAGAAGAGCCTGGTGGGCTATAGTCCACTAGGTCTCAAGAGTTGGACACAACTTAACAACTAAACACCATCACCATATATATGTGAGCATGTGTGCCTGCTTAGTCGCTTCATGTGTCAGATTCTGTGCAACCCTATGGACTGTAGCCCATCTGGCTCTTCAGTCCATGGAATTCTCCAAGCAAGAATACTGAGGTGGACTGCCTGTACCCTCCTCCAGGTGATCTTCCCAGCCCAGGAATCAAACTGGCATCTCCATTGCAGGCAGATTCTTTACTGCTGAGCCATCAGGGAAGTGCGTGCGTGCGTGCACATGCGTGGACGTGCACACACACATACACACACACATTTTTGATGTCTTCATGCAGTTAGAGGTATAAGGCATTCTGATATGAGTGAAGAAAAGACTATATTTATCCACGCATCTAACCCATTAGACCTTATACGTGAATATATGTGACTTATGGTGCAAGAAATGGTGAGAATAAAGTGGATTATTTTTAAGCTACCACTAGGTTTATCACCGGAGAAGGCAATGGCAACCCACTCCAGTACTCTTGCCTGAAAAATCCCATGGAGAGAGGAGCCTGGTGGGCTGCAGTCCATGGGGTCGCTAGGAGTCGGACCTGACTGAGTGACTTCACTTTCACTTTCACTTTTCACTTTCCTGCACTGGAGAAGGAAATGGCAAGCCACTACAGTGTTCTTGCCTGGAAAATCCCAGGGACGGGGGAGCCTAGTGGACTGCCGTCTCTGGGGTCGCACATAGTCCAAGCGACTTAGCAGCAGTAGCAGCAGCAGGTTTATCACCATTTATTCACTCAGTATCAATTAGGAAATACAAAGAGAGAAAGGTCAAATTCTGAGCAAACAGCTAACTGCTTTGAGCTGACTTTCAGACCTTAAAACATTAAATAATTATTCTAGAGGTACACATGCCATAAACTTATGTACTTTCAAAAAGACGTGATAAGAACACCAAAATCATACACACCGTAGACAAAAAAAAAAAAGATGCAAATTTCAGCCCAGCAAGAAAACATGATGACTTATATGCACTACATATTTTACAGTCAAACCTGAAGTTACAGCTCCCAGATAAGCAATGTCTGAGTTAAAGAGAAAATACCTTGGTTGGATAAAAATTTGGAGGTAAATGAATTTAAAAATCAATAGATCTACTCATAATAGAGACCTTCAAGTATTCACTTATTTGATCAACATATATTTGGTATCTGCTTGCAATGTGCAGGGTTTCCCTCATGGCTCAGACAGGAAAAAATTTGCCTGCAATGTGAGAGACCTGGGTTCTATCCCTGGGTTGGGAACATCCCCTGGAGGAGGTAATGGCAACCCACTTCGGTATTCTTGCTGGAGAATTCCCATGGACAGAGGAGCCTTGCAGGCTATACAGTTCATGGGGTTGCAGAGTCAGACATGACCGAGCGACTGAGCACACACACACATACAATGTGCATGTTTTCCCAACCCCCTCCTACTATATTACAATACTGATGAAAGAAGAAATGGAGACAGGACTTGAAGACTTATGATATATCAACTGAAGGTAACTACTGAAGTCATTGACACATAATTTTCTATTTACATGTTCAAGAAATCTGCTTCTCCCATTATGCTCTAAGGTGATTTAGAAGGGCATATCTTTATAGGCACCCTTGTTTCCCAAGGATTAAAAAGAGTGCCTGGCACATAGTGAGCACTCAGAAAATCTCTATTAAATGAGGTAATTATATTAGTCCAATACAATCCTTAAGAAATAGATCTTGAATTCTAAAAAGTGAAATTACTTAAAGTTATAAAATTAAGTAATGTCAGAATGCAGTTAGAAATCTGGACTCCAAAGATGTGTCCTTTCCATCAAAAAAGATGATTTCTTTGGTCCAGTAACCATGTAAAAGAATACTTTTCTTTGGTCCATGTAAAAGAATACTTTTTCAACTCAAATGAACTATCACCACATTTCTATGTAGACATATGGTATCAGAAAGGAAGCCAAGTTAACAGTTGACAATATTTTGATTAAGTTATCAAAATATTGAGATTCTGAGTAAGTTTTCTTCCTCCTTTCAGGAATTTTTTTTTTTTTCCCAATCTTCAAGTAAGAATTAATTCTTCACCTTGGTCCACAGTTTACAAATACAGCCCTGATATAAAATACAAACATTAGATCCTACTACAGTCACCCAGCATGCGTGTGTGCTCAGTCACTTCAGTCCTGTCGGAGTCTCTGCGACACTATGGACTGTAACCCACCAGTCTCCTCTACTCATGGGACTCTTCAAGCAAGAATACTCCAGTGGGTTGCCACGCCCTCCTCCAAGGGATCTTCCCAAACCAGGGACCCAACTCCTGTCTCCTGTGTCTCCTGCACTACAGGCATATACTTTACCCACTGAGCCAGGTGGGAAGCCCAGTCACCCAGCAGCCATCCTAAAAATTCTGTCTTCAGTAACAAAACTCGCCATAATCTTTCCAGTATTCTTTGGTATAGTCTATTTTCTCAAGCTCAAATGCTTTCTGCAGTCTAGGTAAAACCTGTGTCCTTTTCAAAGACCTCACTAGGGAACATTTCCTGGCTAAATTAATTCTACTACTCTATCCATATCCATGCACGTATGCACTCATTCTTTCAAAACGAGTTTTATGAAAAACACCAGTTTTAAACCCCAATGATTTATTCGTTTACTCTTTGGAAACAAAGAAATTAGTCTTCCCCCATTAGCCTGTGAGCTTCGGTCATGAAGTTAGTATGTCTAAATCATCTCTATAGTCATTTTATTTTAAATGTTTGTTGAACACATCCAAAATGAATAAATAGTGTCGTGCCCTGAAGAAATGAACGGATCTCCACAAGCAAGATGTCAAGGCCCCTTGCAGACTAATCTTAGTTAGTCTCACTCACTCGCCCCTGGTCCTGGTCGGATACGGGACCTGGCGAAGGTGCGGTGGGCGGGTACCACGGGGTGCTGGGGGCGTGGCCCCGCAGCCTCGCCCCGCCCCTGGCGCTCTTACTCTTCTCGTTGGCTCCGCCAGCAAGGAGAGAGGGCGTGGCCTCGGAGCCTCCTCCATTCTGGGGTCGAGCCGGAGGGATGTTGCCTGCTCAGGAGGAAGCCGACAGGACGGTGTTTGTGGGAAATTTAGAGGCTCGAGTGCGGGAAGGATTCTTTACGAGCTGTTCCTTCAGGTACAGTCGGCAGGGAAGGGATATCAGAGGGGCGGAGCGCGTCGAGCCGGAAGCGCCGCAGGAGGGGCGGGGCACACCTGCACCACCGGGGGTCCGGCTCCCTTTCCCTCCGCATCCTTTGCTCTCGTTTTTATTTAGTTCCGCTTTGGCTCAGCTGTCTCCAGGTTAGCAAGTGGGTAGTGAAGCGACAAAAAGTGCACCTCATTCCCCACCCTTCCCCTTCCCAACCGCATTGCAGAGTCCTGGGGTGTGCAGTGACTGGGATACCCCCAACCCTGAGTCAGGGCTTTGCAGAGGCTGCCTGGGCCTTGGTGTGCTCAGGCAAAACAGAAAACAGCTCTGTCACGGTCTTCCTTCAGGTAATAAGCATCCCGACGCCCTACATCCCGCGAAATGAGAGGAATATATTTTAAAATGCTTCCGTATACGTTACTTACTCTCCTAAGCCCTTTTATTCAGGAGATGATTTTACTCCAGAATAAATGAGGTTTCTGCCTAGTTTGGGCAGCCAAATCATGACTGAGACCGATTGATACCCTGACTAGTTCCCTTTATTTCATACCAAGAGGATCTTATGAAAACTTTTTCAGACCTGATAACTTATGTCTCCTGTATACACCTACTGTATACACATAAATCTTACATGCTAAAGAGATGTCCACATTCGGCCGTTCATTTAACCGTTTAATGATCTATAATTACAATGACAGTAAGTAAGGTGCTAGGCATACACATTTGAGACAGTCCTTGGTCTTTCTAAAAGGAGAAATTTAAAATGAATTATCATGTTTTAAAATAATGTGCAAAAAGAGGGACATTTAGTACGGCAAAGTTGTTTCAAGTGTGAATTCTGATATCTGCAATGTGATTTCGGCCAAGTACATAAATAGCTCAGCACCACAGTTTCCTCAAATGTCAGTGGGAGTCATAGTATCTACAGTATGATGTGGTGTGAAGATTGAGTAAACTCATCCAGATCAGACAGAACTGAACCTGGACTTCCTAAGTGTTTGCTGCTGCTGCTACTGCTAAATAGTACTACTATTACTATTGATAATAGTACTGATACTTGTATCAAGAGAAATCAAAAGTGACTTTCCTCTATCAGAATAAGAGTAAGTTCCAAGGGAGACAATAGCAAAACTAAATACTGAAGGCCAAGCATGAGTACCAGAGGTGAAAGTGGTTCTTTATGTAGTTTCTGAGAGGCTCTACATTTGTGTCTGGACTAAAGTGCCTCTCTATTAATTATGAAGTGAAAGTGGAAGTGTTAGTTGCTCAGTCCTGTCTGACTGTGTGCAACACTGTAGGTGGTAGCCCACAAGGCTCCTCTGTCCGTAGGATTCTCCAGGCAAGAAAACTGGAGTGGGTTGACATTTCCTTCTCCAGGGAATCTTCCCAACCCAGAGATCAAACCTGGGTCTCCTGCATTGCAGGCAGACTCTTTACCATCTGAGCCACCAACAGATGCACACAATTTGATAGAATGTTCTCCAGGAACAGTTTCATTTCCTGGGCATAGAAGGTTACTTGAAAAATATTGCTGATTTTAAGACTTTAATGCTTATTCTTCTAACTTGCCATCCTTTTAAACTTGCCATTTTTAATCTACTCTAATACTGTGTCTTTTCCTACAGTTATTTTTCATCCTAGTATTATTTGGAATTTATCATTCTAACTTAAAAAAATGAAAAAGAAGGACAGAAGAAGAGGAGGGATGGAGGGAGGTAGAAAGAAAATTTATAGTTCTTTTTCTCCAGAAAGCTTCTCTCATGTTGAGTCAACAAAAAATAGGGGGGTGGGAATGATGAGGTCAATGGGATGGATAGACCTGAATGCCCCCATGCACATATATTATTTCTAGTCAATAGGAACTGGATCTGTACCAGTTGTATGTGAAACTACAAGATACATTCGATAGATTGATAGTCTCATTTTTTAAAATAATTTCTAGCTAAATGTTTATCTGTATTAGATCAGGCAGCAAAGCATTTGTTTTTATTTTTGCCTATGTTCTTCGTATTCTGAGAGGATTTAATAAAGAAAGGTGTCTTTTAGAGAGGTCTCAACCCAGCAAAACTTAGTAAATCTTGACAACAGGCAGCACTATTTATGTGTTTTGACTCTGGTTTAAAAATCCTAAAAACTTATGATGTGATTTTTACTATCAGCAAGTCTTCTTGTTGAATTTCATCTTTTAAAATGCATGGATATATTTTTGAATTTGTAAAATTCAAAGCATATTAGCATATTCTGTCCATTTGTGATTTCATATATTTAATATTACTTGTGGAGAAACACTGATTAAAATTGATTTGTTTTATTACTATACGGTTCTCCTCTTTACTAGTTTCTTTCAAATTTCTGATTATCCTTAGAAGAGTGAAAATCAGGTTTAGTATCTTTGTACCTTTAACCAAGAAATCTGGGCCATGAAGATCCCCTGGAGAAGGAAATAGCAACCCACTCCAGTATTCTTGCCTGAAAAATCCCATGGACAGAGGAGCCTCGTGGACTATAGTCCAAAGGATCACAGTCTCACAACTGAGAGAGAAATCACAGCACAGTACAGAGATCTCAAGGGAAAAGATAATGAATTTAGTTTCAAATGTGTTGAGTTTGAAATATAATCATGTAGAGCTCTCAAGGAGACGTCGTCTGTGTGAAGGAGGCATAAGTGGGAAAAAAATAGATTCGTTGATAAGGTGGTTCTTGAAGCCAGAGGGAGGATGAGCTATTTCCTGGGAAAGTAGAGAATAAAGAAAGAAAGATTGAATCTTAAAATACAGTATCATTTTAAAGATGATAATTAACATTTTTCTTTAGATTAAAAACAATTCCTTAATATACTTATCCAACTCAACAGAGAAAAGCAATCAGTCATTAAAGTGCAATGAAAAAGTATGAGCCATCTACCTTTAAATCTATATGAGGCTTGGTAAGTACTTCCTCTAATCATTGTCATAATGGAAATCTGACATTTGAGGGTGTAATTAGCACTCTTTTACAATATTTGATTCTGCTTTTGTACTCTTTGTTGCAATTATAGGTTTTAATCACAATAGAATCTGAATATTTTCAATTTTATTTTATCCTATTTTAATAATATACCATGGAATAATATTCCCCAGTTGTTAGACTTCAGTTCAGTTCAGTTCAGTCGCTCAGTCGTGTCCAACTCTTTGCGACCCCATGGATCGCAGCATGCCAGGCCTCCCTGTCCATCACGAACTCCCAGAGTTCACTCAGACTCACGTCCATCGAGTCAGTGATGCCATCCAGCCATCTCATCCTCTGTCGTTCCCTTTTCCTCCTGCCCCCATAATCCCTCCCAGCATCAGAGTTTTTTCCAGTGGGTCAACTCTTCGCATGAGGTAGCCAAAGAACTAGAGTTTCAGCTTTAGCATCATTCCTTCCAAAGAAATCCCAGGGCTGATCTCCTTCAGAATGGACTGGTTGGATCTCCGTGCAGTCCAAGGGACTCTCAAGAGTCTTCTCCATAGATCCTTACTAATTTTTCATTCTTACAAATAATGCACCTACTTAAAAGTCTTAAACATATTAAAACACTTTTCCCTTTGAGAATATTTACCAAATGGGCTTACCATATTAAAATACAGTTTCTGTATAGATCAGAAATTTAGTTTCTCTTGTGAAAATGTTTTAATCTTGTCAGAAAAAAAAAAAAAAAAAAAAACAGGCTTTGATGTGATGTTACCAGTTTCTTTATGGTAACATAAACCCAACATCTCAAGGAATGCTGGGTTTATCATTTCAATTATTTTTGAGTTAAACATGGTTTATATGTGTGGAGGCAAAGTAGTATTTTAATCTTAGATTTATATGTACTCTAAATTGTTTTGTTAGGCCTATCTTTCCTTTTAAGATTTGGAACTATTACCTAAAATTTCCTGACCTTAACAACATAAGTGTTTTTTGATGAGCCAGAAAATGCCAAGAAAGTGTGATGAAGTATGATATTTATTGTTAGGAAAATACATGATCAAAAAAACTATGTAAAGCTGTTATTGCTAACAGATTTGGAATTTTAGCCTAAATTGAAATAGTTGATTTTCTGAGTGTAAAAAAATCTTTAGATTTATGACAAAATAATTTTTAAGTTTCTTGCAGGCTGGGCCATTAACCAAAGTGACTATATGCAAAGACAGAGAAGGAAAGCCGAAATCTTTTGGATTTGTCTGCTTTAAACACCCAGAATCGGTGTCTTATGCCATAGCTCTGCTGAATGGAATTCGTTTGTATGGAAGACCAATTAATGTGCAATATCGATTTGGTAGGTTCTCTCACTGATGAAATCTTCCAAGTATGGTTTGTTGGTGGTGTTATTCCCAGAGGTGTAAACATTTTTTTCTCTCCTATGTTTTTTATATTATAGCCTAAGACCAAAAAAGTGCTCCTGTAGCCTCTTAAACTTTCTCAGAACACATTCATAGTGTTATTTGATTAGTTAATACTACCAATGACATTGCCAAATCCATAGCATCATTTCTATATTAAAATTTAAAGTGGTCTCTTTTAATGTCAGCCAGCAAATAGCCATGATGGTTGCTACTACATATACACAATGGAGTATTACTCAGCTATTAAAAAGAATACATTTGAATCAGTTTTAATGAGGTGGATGACGCTGGAGCCGATTATACAGAGTGAAGTAAGCCAGAAAGAAAAACATCAATACAGTATACTTACACATATATATGGAATTTAGAATGATGGTAATGATAAACCTGTACGCAAGACAGCAAAAGAGACACAGTTGTATAGAATGGCCTTTTGGACTCTGTGGGAGAGGGAGAGGGTGGGATGGGTTGGCAGAGTGGCAATGTAACATGTGTGATATCATAAGCGAAACGAATTGCCAGTCCAGGTTTGATACAGGATGCAGGATGCTAGGGACTGATGCACGGGGATAATCCAGAGAGAGGGTGTGGGGCGGGGGGGTGGAGGTGGGGGTCGGGATTGGGAGTTCATGTACACTCATGGCTAATTCATGTCAATGTGTAACAAAATGAATACAGTATTGTAAAGCAAAGCAAACTAAAAAATAAAAATTAATTAAAAAAAAAATTAAACAAATCTAAGTGAACTGGGGATACCCAACTCTAGCTTTTATGCAGCAAGGTATTTGCTGATCTTGTCAATGGTATCAAATATCTACCATTTGGAAGATAGGGTGGGTGCCTTAGTCTTTGTCCTGGGAAATGGCAACCCACTCCAATACTCTTGCTTGGAAAATCCCATGGACGGAGGAGCCTGGTGGGCTACAGTCCATGGGGTCGCAAAGAGTCGGACACGACTGAGCAACTTCAATTTCACTTTCACATATAACCCTGGATCTGAGCCTTGTAAAAGCAGCTGGCCAAAGGCTGACCCTTCATAGCCACAGAGAAAAGCTTCCTGACATGAATGGCCTCAGACACCTTCTCCTGCTACACATCAATACTGTTCATCATTGATTAGATGCCCAGAGAACATGACACTATTACTCTAGCCCTTTTATAGTTTGAGGGACTCATAGAGGCAGTGCTTATACTTATGTTGCAATGCTTATGGCACTTATGTTCCTTCCTTCCTCAGTGATTCAGGTTTATGAATGTACCCCTTGTTTGGTTTTTATGCTTCTTGCTGTACTAAAAAAGACATAAGAATAAGAAAACACTGTTGTCTTGTTCCAAAGGAAAAGGGCCACTTCACATTTCATTTTATTTTGTCTTAACAAAGATAATTAATTGGCTGCATCATGCTCTCAAGTACCATCCGATTAACTCATACTGACAGTAAAACAGGCCAGGCCATATCCTGTTCTGACACATCCCCAGCCAGCTGCTCAGTGGCCTCTGTCAGGTTACATTCACGTTTGTCAGTGCAGTTTAGAGAACTCATGCCTTCCACACAGGAGGCAAATAACACTGATCATTTGCCATCTTTAGTTTACAGGTATGTATTAGCAAGCAGCATTATATACTTTGTATGGCCTCACGTCAGCCTAATTCTTTTCTACAGTCATTGCTTTGGACAAAATTTGGTTATAATTCAGGCTCTTAAAGTGATATGAGCAACCTTGTAAATAGTACTTGGGAGGTCAGAACATCTTGTGTATTTTATATGGAGTGTTTGAAAATGGCTTAATGTGAGAACTCCAAAAAGATATACCATGAAATAATCTGTTATTCTTTTTCTTTTGAAGGGAGCTCTCGCTCTTGTGAACCTGCTAACCAAAGTTTTGAAAGCTGTGTTAAGATAAATTCACACAGCTACAGGTAATTAAAAACATTTTTTTTTCATAAAGGTAAGGCAAATAAATATGTCCTTAATACCAGAAAGGGTTTTCATATATTCTATAAAACCTTTCTATTTAGACATAGGTCAATATTAAAGAATTCATTTTTCCTGAAGCCATGAAAAGTGACAGAAAGTATTTTCATTTAAAATTCAGTCAATATTTTCTGCAGTAGGTGGGAGAGATTTATATTTGTAGCATTGTTTATAGATTACCATGTACTTTTCATTACTGTGGAATCACTTAAGCGTGCAAAGTCTCACTGTGATGGATCATAAAAATACTATTATCCATATTTTATACTTTAATAAATATAGAGATGCAAAAGTTAACTAATTGCCAAGGGCACAAAGATGAAAAGGTGATAGTTTCTAGGCTTGAAATTGAGCCTTTAAACATTAAGTCACTCTACTATTTATTTTACTACTTTTTAGAATTACTCTATGGTAATTTTCAAAATATTCTCATATTTGATGTAGGCTTAGTTCTTGATGCAACCATAGGCTGCAGGGACACTCTCAGTTTAGCTATACCAAAGGTCATGCGACAGAAAGTCTCCCGAACAAGAATAAGATGCTCAAATCAAAGCATTTATTAAACCAATTTAAAAGATACAGTGAAAAACAAAAGGAAAGCTTTGGGTATTGGATAATTTAACATTTGGAGGATAGGAAACAAGTGCACAGAAGACTCTACTAGACGAGTTCTGGTTACAATGATATTCATATGACCTGTTTCTCTCTCTATTGCATCGGTCTTCCCCACTGATTGTGTAGTTATTAGCCCTAGAGTGGGCTTCCCAGGTGGCTGTAGTGGTAAAGAACCTTCCCCAATGCAGGAGACTTAAGGAGATGCAGATTCCATCCCTATGTCAGGAAGATCCCCTGGAGAAGGCATGGCAACCCACTCCAGTATTCTTGCTTGGAGAATCTCTGGACAGGCTACAAGCCTGGCAGGCTATAGTCCATAGCGTCGCACAGAATCAGACACATCTGAAGCAACTTAGCAAGCATGCATGCACGAGCACTAGAGTTGAGGTTAGAGTAAGAGATTCCATTCAGATAGAAAGTTCCTAGAGCTAATCTCACTTACTTGCTTTCTCAAAGAGACAGAGGGGCAAATATACCTGGCCACAGAAGGAGCTACATACCCACAAGGTCTACCTGAGTTTCTTAGGCAGAGCAGACACAAGAACAACATAACTAAGCCCAGAGGTACCATGATAATGGCTTGGTCTTTCCTTCCCTTTCTACCCATGACTAACAGTCTTATTTGTTCCATTATATTTTCTACTGAATCCATCCATGGCATCTCTTAACACATACTAAATTTTTTATTTTGAATATTTAATATATGTTTTGAATTCTGCCTGTGTCTTCCAAGTCACTTGCTTGTTCTAATTACAGTATCATCACTAGCTCATAAATCTGTATTAGCTGAGTTCTAGCCACACCAGTGTTCACAGCCCCTGTTTCTCTCTGCTGCTGCATCAGATCCATCAGCATATCTTTCATAAAGGCTACCATAGGCTTTTCTTCTGAGTTTTATCCATGCTGGTTGTTTTCTTGTTTGCTGTAGCAGAACTGAATGTTCTCAAGTAAACTAACAGCATTGAACCTCCCATGCCTGCTAATTATATCTACCCTCCTAAGCATAGAAGAGTGACCTCTTAGGACTGGCAGTTACCCAGACTCATCTTTTGGAGAAGTACTGTGCCCCACGCATAACACAGTGTGCTCCACGTCCTCATTGTCCCCCACATTTCTAAATCAGTGAAAGCGGGACAAAGTAGGTGCTGAAATCAGATTATCTGAGTCTGAATCCTGCCTCTGTCACTTTATTAACAGTATACCCTGGACAGATGATCACACTGTGCCTCATATCTACAATGAGGATAATTATTGTCAGAGTCAAATTTTATAGTTTCAAGGTATTTAAAATAGTGGGCATACAGCAAGTATCCAGTGAGTACTTTCAGTAAATGTTGGCAGGAGGTGGTGGTGATTCTCTTCCTTGGTATGAAAGGAACTGTGGACTCATGAATTAAGCCACTTAGGTTACTTCCCCTCTTCTTCTAGTGGGAAAAGATACCTCTTTTTCCTTATGAGTTTGGAAAAAAAAAAAAAAACCAAGATATTGCTAGGTGTGGGGCAGAAGAAGACTAGATAAACAACTAGAAGACAGCAGTAACTCATACATGTTCTACTTCTATTTGATATAGATTTAATTATCACAAGTTCTAGGCTAAAAGATCAGAGATAGGTATATATTCCAAAAGATCAGAGATAGGTATATATTCCATAATACTCCACTTCACTGGTAATATTTTACTCTAGTATGTGCTGCATTATAAAGGAAGAATGACAAAAGGTCATAGTGTCCTAGAAGTGTTGGACAGAGAATGCTGCTCTTGTCATACCCTAGTCTCTCACTAGTCTTCCTTGGAAATGTGTTTTTGTGCTTATTATTACCTCTTATACTTTCTGCTTTTAGTAAATAGTTCCTGTATTAGTGTGCTTGTGTTAGTCACTCAGTTGTGTCGGACTCTTTGCAACCCCATGGACTGTTGCCCTCCAGGCTTCTCTGTCCATGGGATTCTTCAGGAAAAAATACTGGAATGTGTTGCTATTCCCTTCTTCAGGAGATCTTTCCAACCCAAGAATCAAAACCTTGCTCCAGCCTTGCAAGCAGATTCTTTACTGTCTCAGCCACCAGTGCTAGTTCAATTCAGTTCAGTCACTCAGTAGTATCCGACTCTTTGCAAGCCCATGGACTGAAGCACGCCAGGCTTCCCTGTTCATCGCCAACTCCCAGAGCTTGCTAAAACTCATGTCCATCAAGTCAGTGATGCCTTCCAACCATCTCATCCTCTTTGTCCTGTTCTCCACCTGTCTTCAATCTTTCCCAGCATCAGGATCTTTTCCAATGAGTCAGTTCTTCCCGTCAGGTGGCCAAAGTTTCAGCTTCAGCATCAGTCTTTCCAGTGTATATACAGGACTGATTTCCTTTAGGATGGACTGGTTTGATCTCCTTGCAATCCAAGGGACTCTCAAGAGCCTTCTCCAATACCACAGTGCAAAAACATCAATTCTTCAGCACTCAGCTTTCTTTATAGTCCAACTCTCACATCATTACATGACTACTGGAAAAACCATAGCCTTTACTAGATGAATCTTTGTTGGCAAAGTAATGCTTTTCAATATGCTGTCTAGATTGATCATAGTTTTTTCTTCCAAAGAGCAAGTGTCTTTTAATTTCATGGCTGCAGTCACCATCTGCAATGATTTTGGAGCCCCAGAAAATAAAGTCAGTCACTGTTACCATTGTTTCCCCATCTATTTAACATGAAGTGATGGGACCAGAAGCCATGATCTTAGATTTCTGAATGTTGAGTTTTAAACCAACTTTCTCTCTCTCCTTGTTCACTTTCATCCAGAGGCTCTTTAGTTCTTCTTCACTTTCTGCTATTAGGGTGGTGTCATCTGCGTGTCTGAGGTTACTGATATTTCTCCTGGCAATTTGATTCCAGCTTTTGCTTCATCCAGCCCAGCATTTCTCATGATGTATTCTGCATATAAATTAAATAAGCAGAGTGACAATATACAGCCTTGACATACACCTTTCCCAATTAGGAGCCAGCCTGTTGTTCCATGTACACTGCTAACTGTTGTTTCTTGACCTACATACAGATTTCTCAGGAGGCAGGTAAGGTGGTCTGGTATTCCCATCTCTTTCAGAATTTTCCACAGTTTGTTGTGATCCACACAGTCAAAGGCTTTGGCATAGTCAATAAAACAGAAGTAGATGTTTTTCTGGAACTCTCTTGCTTTTGTGATGATCCAACAGATGTTGGCAGTTTGATCTCTGGCTCCTCTGCCTTTTCTAAAACCAGCTGAACGTCTGGAAGTTCATGATTCATGTACTGTTGAATCCTGGATTGGAGAATTTTGAGCATTACTTTGCTAGCATGTGAGATGAGTGCAACTGTGTGGTAGTTTGAATAGTCTTTGGCATTGCCTTTCTTAGGGATTGGAATGAAAACTGACCTTTTCCAGTCCTGTGGCCACTGCTGAGTTTTCCAAATTTGCTGGCATATTGAGTGCAGCGCTTTCACAACATCATCTTTTAGGATTTGAAATAGATCAACTAGGATTTGAAATAGCTCAACTAGGATTCCATCACCTCCACTGGCTTTGTCTGTAGTGATGCTTCCTAAGGCCCACTTGACTTTGCATTCCAGGATGTCTGGCTGGAATGAGTCTAGGTGAGTGATCACACCATCATGATTATCTGGGTCATGCAGATCTTCTTTGTATAGTTTTTCTGTGTATTCTTGCCACTTCTTAATATCTTCTGCTTCTGCTAGGTCCATATGACTTCTGTCATTTATTGTGCCCATCTTTGCATGAAATGTTCCCTTGGTATCTCTAGGTTTTTTTAAGAAATCTCTAATCTTTCCCATTCTATTGTTCTCCTCTATTTCTTTGCACTGATCACTGAGCAAGACTTTCTCATCTCCCCTTGCTATTATTTGGAACTCTGCATTCAAATGGGTATATCTTTCCTTTTCTCCTTTGCCTTTAGCTTCTCAGTGCTAAGGCCACCATAAAAAATATCACAAATAAAATTAAACACAGAAATGTGTTGTCTCACAGCTCAAAGTCCAAAATCATGGTGTCTGCTAGAGTTCCTTTTGAGAGCGATGAGAAAAAATCTGTTCTGTGCCTCTCTTGTGTATGCTGTGCTGTGCTTAGTTGCTCAGTCATGTTCGACTCTCTGCAACCCCATAGACTATAGCCAGCCAGGCTCCTCTGTCCATGGGACTCTCCAGGGAAGGATACTAGAGTGGGTTGCCATGTCCTCCTCCAGGGGATTATCCCAAACGGGGATTGAACCCAGTTCTCCCATATTGCAGGGGATTCTTTACCATTTGAACCACCAGGGAAGCCAGTGCTTGTCTCATAGCTTCCCCTGATGTTTTGGCAATCATTGATAGTCCTTGACATGTACAAGCATCACCCAGTTCTCTGCCTTCATCTCCATATGATGTTCTCCCTGTGTGCATCTGTCTCCACAAGTTTCCCCTTTGACTATAATAAGGAAGGATACCTGTTTAGCACATCCTACTCCAGTATGACCTCCTCTTAGTTAATTACTTCTGCAGCAATCCTATTTCCAAATAAGGTCACACTTCAGTTCAGTCTCTCAGTCATGGCCGACTCTTTGTGACCCCATGGAATGCAGCACCCCAGGCTTCCCTGTTGGTCCATCACCAACTCCTATAGCTTGCTCAAACTCATGTCCATCAAGTCAGTGATGCCATCCAACCATCTTATCCTCTGTCGTCTGCTGGGGTCCAGCCCCGGTGGATCCAGGGATATCCAAAGGTGGGACAGAGCAGGCGGATAGGAAAGGATAGGACAGGATAGGACAGGATAGCTCAGCACAGGATAGAATAGTAGGAAATTACTAGAAAAATAGGAGGCTGAATAACTTGGTTTATGGGGAAAGCCAATAAAACCTCAAGACAAGAGGTTTGCACCATCTACATGGGCCATCGGCGTCCGCTTGACTCTCTAAAGGGGCCCCACCGTGGATCCTCTTTTCTTGCAGAACTTAGGGCCAGGGCAAGTAAGTAGATGTGGTGAGCCTCCCGCTCCAGATGGGAATTCAGCCTGGAGTTAAAGTACAAGAGGACAGAGAGATAGAGAGAGAGAGAGAGAGGTGTGGGAGCCAGATGTCCCTAAAGAACGAGTTTAGGAGAGCCAGCCGTTGGAGAAACTGGCCTGCAGAACCGGTCTGAGAAGATCTGGTCTGGAAAAACTGCTCTGAGAAACTGTTCCTGAGAAAAACTGGTCCGGGAAAACTGCTCTGAGATACTGCTCCCGAGGAAACTGGTCTGGAAAAACTGCTCTGAGAAACTGTTCCTGAGAAAAACGGTCCGGGAAAACTGCTCTGAGAAACTGCTCCCGAGGAAACTGGTCTGGAAAAACTGCTCTGAGAAACTGTTCCCGAGAGAAACTGGTCCAAACTTTATTTTTCACATGTCCTTTTTATACAGTGAAGATCAATGGGTTTCACAAATTTTGGCAATGACAGCAGCCCTGACTCTTATCGAGAGCAGGCTTAGTCTCTGCATTCCTAATTGTATACACAAGTCTTAGGTAATTTACATCATCTTCCAGCCAAAAGGCCAATTCAACAATTTACAGCTCTTTTCTGATAAGTGTTATTTCTTCCAAGGTCTGGCGCCATTCTCAGGAGTCACTAAACAAAGTTGCATTCTCACATAGCAAGGACACGGCGAGCGAGAGTACAATGATTTATAAAAGAAAGCAGATTAACTCAAATGCCTAGTGTTGCTAACACCAAAACACTACTACATGTCTATTTCCAAATATTGTTTGTATAGCAGAAACTTCCAGGTGCAGATAAGGAGGTCTGGCAGCAATCATTGAGGCAACAGTGAAGTCTATCCTTAGAAGAGGTTTGTAACTTTAAAACACTTCAAGGCCCTTTTGCCCCTCACAGCTGGGGGTTGCGAGCAATTCACAAGCTTGTAAAAGGTCAGGGGAACCTGCTTAGGCAGGAAAGAGTATTATCAAAGGGGGGGTTGGGCTGAAACACTCCTTTCAAATGCAGGAAGCTAAAGCTTTGAATTAACTCTTTCCGAGAAACTGGCAGAGAACAGTGGAGAAACAGACAAATACAGAACAAATTTTTATTATTGGGGCACATGCTCAGGAAAAACCAGGGAGAAATCTGATGACTCAGATTGCCCTGCCATCTGAGTTTGCCACATGACCCTGTCACGGGTGGGATTCCTCACGCTGGCTCCCGACAGTCATCCCCTTCTCCTCCTACCTTCTATCTTTCCCAGCATCAGGGTCTTTTCCAATGAGTCACTTCTTCACATGAGGTGTCCAAAGTATTGGGGTTTCAGCTTCAGTGTCAGTCTTTCAATGTATATTTAGGACTGATTTCCTTTAGGATGGACTGGTTGGATCTCCTTGAAGTCCAAGGGACTCTGAAGAGTCTTCTCCAACACCACAGTCAAAAGCATCAATTCTTTGGTGCTCAGCTTTCTTTATAGTCTAACTCTCACACATAAGGTCATATTCTGAATTATTTGGGGTTAAAACTACAGCATATAAATTTTGAGTTGACACAGTTCAACTTGTGACTTCCCAATTTACATGTGACTCCTCTGGAGAAACCTATGCATGGCCTGAAATACTCATGGGAAAGAGTGGTTTTAGAACTTTTGCAGCTGTTTTTATAATGATGCTAACCTCACCACCTCTGCTACTGGGTCACATCTTCCCCAGTCTATAACCTCACTGTGCTTTTTACCTTATTTCTTTGCCATTACTTACTGCAAACACATGTTCACATCTCCTTGAACTTTGTCTCCAAATAAGTCTGTTATATTTTTCCCCTTCTTCTCACTGAAAAATTATCCTTCACATCTTTACTTCCTATTCACTTCTTAGCACCACTGTTGTTTGAAAGCTGTTCTTTTAATAGTCTGTTGTCAGGAATCTTCTGATCAATGATAGAGTAGCTCTGATGCTTATCCAGTTTACTCCAGCAACCAACACTGTCTAAGTATTTCCTCGCTGAAACCCACTTTTCCGCTGGCTTTTGTGATCCTTCTCTCACCATGAACTGATACCTATCAGTCTGACAGCTTCTTCTTGAGTTCTGCCCTTGTCTTTGCCTCCATCTGCCTGTTTTAATTCACCCTTCCCACAGTAAACTTCCTGTCCTAAGATTTAGCAGTATTAGTGTTAAAATTGTGGCATACTGTGGAGCAAGTAGAATGAAGACTAGCTATAATGAGGACTAGCTGAGAATCCAGTCAGTACATATAACACTGGGATTTATTAGAGATCTCCATAGATGCAAACATTACATATATAAATGAAAGTTTTGGACACTTCTGATGTTAATCAGGGATTGTGCATGTGTGCAAAATCACTCAGTCATGTCTGTCTCTTTGCAACCCTATGAACCGTAACCCCCCAGGCTCCTCTGTCCATGGAATTCTCCAGGCAAGAATACTGATGTGGGTTGCCATACCCTCCTCCCGGGGTTTTCCCAACCCAAGAATCGAACACCGAGTCTCTCACATCTTCTGCATTGGCAGGCAGGTTCTCTACCACTATCACTGTGTAGAAGAAATCAGCAAATATGTGTTCATGCTAATATCAGCAGCCTGTTTAACAAAGAGCATAACTTTTTTAGTTAAACAGTGAAAGTACCTTCAAAAATGAATTGAAAAAATTCCTGTTTTTCTTTCATGTACTCTTGGTGATTATTGACTTACTTTGCTTTCTTCATATCTGAGTGTTCTATGCCTTTATACAACTATAACATTGATTAATATTTTCCTATCAGAAAGCCAAATGTGACTCTAAATATTGCGATTTCAGTATGTGGTAATTAATAAGACTTGAGATAACTGCTATGTCACTACACTATCAGTGTAATATGTTTAAAGTTAATTTATCTTAATTGAGCTTTTAGAGAAGTTCTTTAATTATGAAGCTGCCTTTTTTTTTTTTTTTTTAAGACTAGAGTACCTCTGTCCATAGGAATTTTAACTTCATATTACTTCTTTTACCTCCCTCAAGAAATGAAGAAGCCATGGGCAGATCTTCCTTTTCCATGCAGTTCTCTCCAATTAGTAATGCATCTTTATCTCAAGAATATTTTCTCTTTCAGAAGATGGTAAGTTTGATAGGCCTTTGGTTGAAAATGTAACATGATAATACAAACCAGAAAGGATATGAAAACTGCTTGGAACTTAAGCTCAACTCTAAGCCTATAGTGAAGGCAGAATATGCCTTGAGCATTGTGCCCCAGTGGCGATCTGCTCTTTTATCTGAAATCGATCGTCTGAAATCCCATACATGTTATCTCCTCAAACATCCAGTATATGAATGAAAAATGGCAGATGCAAGTGATAATGCACTGTGGTAAAGTAAAATTTGAATCACTTAATGACTATATTTTTAAAATTTAAAAGGTATGTTTCTAGAATTGAATACTGTTTAATGAAGCATTTTGATAGAGTGTAGTCATCAATTACCATATACTGCTTTTGTACATAGATTTTTATTTTAACTAAAGGCAAAGTTTCTCAGTTGGTAGAGTAAACTGCCTTATTTCCAAAGACTCTCAAAAGTGTGGTTCTGGCCTAGAAATCACAGTGGTGGACTATATTGTTAAAGGGGAACTTAGGTAATAAAATTGAGGTTCAGAGATTAATCAGCAAGCCCAAGATTATACAATTTGTTAATGACAGCTGTGGGGCTATAACACAGGTATTCTGATTAACACAAGATTTCTTACAAACATCCAACATACATATGGTCTTCATATTTTTCAAATAGCCATTTTCACTTTGTAAACATAATGCAAGTTGATAATTTAATTTTTGGAAAAAACTTTTCTTGGTTATACGGTCTGTGCTTAGTTGTGTCTGACTCGTTTGTGACCCTGTGGACTGTAGCACACCAGGCTTCTCTGTCCATGGGATTTCCCAGGCAAGAATACTGGAGTGGGTTGCCATTTCTTCTCCAGAGGATCTTCCCAACCCAGGGATCAAACCCAAGTCTCCTGCATTACAGGCAGAATCTTTACCCAGTGAGCCATCAGGAACACCCTTTTCTTGTTTATGGTGAGATAGTAATAAACAGCCAGTTCTCATTTAAAACCATCAATATCTTCTTTGTGGCATTACTTTTCTCTTTGATGAGATGAGCAATACATACATACATATACGCACATATGAGATTGTTTTCCCCATTAATCTTTTCTAATGGAAGTAAATAACTTTATGATCACATTGTCCACAGTCTACTATTTATACTTTCACTCAAAAATATTAATAAGTATTAATTTTGCCCCATTTAGCATTACTGGTTACTAATTTTATTTTATTTTTTTTTTTAAATATTTATTTTTATTTATTTATTTGGCTGTGTTGGGTCTCAGCTGGGGCATGTGGGGTCTAGTTCCTGACCAGGGATCGAACCTGGCTCGCCTGCATTGGGAGCTCAGAGTCTTAGCCACTGGACCACCAGGGAAGCCCCTATTTTTTTTTATTTTTAATTGGAGGAAAATTGCTTAACAATGTTGTGTTGGTTTCTGCTGTGCAACAACATGAATCAGTCCTAAGTCTACATGTATGCCCTCCCTCTTGAGCCTCTCTCCTGTCCACTGCATCCGAGCCCTCTAGGTCATCACAGAGCACTGAGGGGAACTCAGCTCCCTGTGTTTTGTAGCAGCTTCCCTCTAGCTGTCTATTTTACACATGGTAATGTATTTTTTTCTACTCTCTCCATTTGTCCCACCCTCTCCTCCTTCTGCCATGTCCGTAAATCTGCTCTCTGTGTCTGTGTCTCTATTCCTGCCCTGCAAATAGGTCCTTAATCTACTTTGAATAGCTAGAAATTTGAGTTAATTTATCTTAAGAATTGACTGCTGTGCTATAAAATATGGTGACTATCAGCCATCCATAAGGAGTGATTATTTTCATTTTACTTAATTAAAGTTTAAGTTTAGGAACAGAAACTTGATGCAATTATTGCAAAACGTTCAAGTATGTTTGCAAAAAAACTTGGGTATGTGTATCTACTATTTCAACTAAATTTTATATAATCTAAATTCTGATTAAATATTTTCAATGAAAATTTGTATGCAAATTGAATATGCTTTTGAATACAAGTATAAATATATAAATACATAGGGCTTCCCTGGTAGCTCCCTTGGAGAAGGAAATGGCAACCCACTCCATTACTCTTGCCTGGAAAACCCCATGGATGGAGGAGTCTAGTAGGCTACAGTCTATGGGGTTGCAAAGAATCAGACACGACTGAGCAACTTCACTTTCTTTCTTTCTTTCCCTGGTAGCTCAGTCAGTAAAGAATCTACCTGTAGTGCAGGAGACCTGGATTCAACCCCTGGGTTGGGAAGATCCCCTGGAAAAGGAAATTGCAGCCCAGTCCAGTATTCTTGCCTGGGAAATCCTGTGGACAGATAGCCTGGCAGGCTACAGTCCATGAATCAGACAAAAAGAATCAGACACAACTGAGCAAATGAGCACACACACAAGATATATTATTTAAATTGCACCTGTTTCATTGTTATTTTCATCCTGTGACTATGAGAAGATTTAAAACTACCCATGTGGCTTACATCATATTTCTGTAGGACAGCACTAATCTGTACTGTAGTACGCTATTCACCAGCTGGAATGTTAAATCGTTTAAGGAAACTGCTGCATCCCTGTCCTTACTGACCCATGGTTTGGTTTGCGTGTAGTTCTTCGTATAGTAAATGTAAACTCTAACTTTTTCTCTTTTTTTCCTTTGTGGGCTTGTTTTGGTAGGTGAATATGTGTGGGTTGTTCCCACAGCCGTGGCCTCCATATAACTCAGCACTGCAGCTTCCTTACTACGAGATGACAGCACCACTTCCCAATAGCGCTTCTGCATCTTCCTCACTGAATCATGTTTCAGATCTGGAGGCTGGGCCCAGCTCTTATGAATGGACTCACCAGCAACCAAGTGACTCAGACCTTTATCAGACAAATAAACGCAAGAGGCAGAAACAAAGCAGTGATAGCGATAGTAGCACAGAAAACGGTAGAGGAAAGGAATATAGCCCAAAGTTCCAAAAGTGTAAGAAAAAAAGATACTAGTATTTTCATTCAGATGAAATGTATCTCTACTAGTCTTCATTCTCTTAAAAGAAAGATCTGTATTCATCTAAAGGACCAATTCCATGGCTTTCTTGTCTTCTTCGAAATACATAACAATATGATATCTGATTTGTATTTAATTTTTGTCTTGAATGACAAAAATCTTAAAAACAATATAATGCGCTTTTTGTATTTGTAATGGTATTGTTAACAAGAAATACACTCTGAGTTGTTATGTTTTAGTACCAATGCTGAACTTACACTAAACCATTAATCAAAAGCCAGTTACTGAGCCCTCATGGAGAAGGCACCATGATCTCCTACATTGTTGCCTGTACCCCTCAGCTGAAGTTAGAAGTGAATGCTCAGTTTTCTGAATGAAACTAATACAAATCTTTGAGTTGTATGTTTTTCCTAAGAAGAGAGAATAAGCAGAGTTTAGTTTCCTTTATTAATAATACTTTATGTCTAAATATCTTGTCTTAGCCTTACTCTCATACATATTTACTTCATAAAACAAGGATATACAACAGTGATTCCAAAGGAAAAATGATATCATGTGGCTAGCTTTTGGTTCCTTCCCTTTTCATATGCTTATATATAAATAGGAATACATGCTTCTTAACTTCCTATGTATTAATTGTACTTTATAAAAGTTAGTTGGCTATGTCAGTATTTATTGTCCACCTCTTTTGCCATCTGGGTTGGAGAGCATATATCAGACACATTTAGATCTTGATAATGAACAATAATTTCAATAGAAAATTTCATTATTGTATGATATTTAATGTTTATTGTAAAATCAGCTTTCCTATTTCTGGACTATTTATTTGCAGGAATAAACAGTCTACATGTAAACTTAGTGATTTATTTGGACAATCTTGTTAACTTTGTAGCTCACCATAAACTAGAATGCTGAAAATATTCCTTTATTGAATCCAGTTGAAAGGATCACATAGCTTCATTAGGAGCTAACCACCCAATTTTAACCATTCTTTGATATTTCTTTTGTGTATTGCATAGCACCTTATAGATATTTATTATTACTTAATAAAATATTTTTAGCAAAATTAGTAGCTGAATTTAACTTCTGGTTATGATTATACAATACAGTCATGTTTTAAATGTAAATATTAGTCTGTTTTGATCTCACAAATGTGAAAATATAAATTCTGCTTAATGTAGCTTGATTTATATAACTTCATATTGCTGAATATTCAAACTAAAAATGCTGACCTTTTTTAAATTAACACTTTTTCAATTTAGAATCATACCAAAGGGAAAATATCTTTCTATGTAAATAGGAAGTGATGTATATCTAAAACACACTAACTTCACCTCTGCATTTTCTTCAATTCTCATACCTTGCAAATTTCCTAAGCCCAGATTATCTCATTGTAATTGGCATTATAGGAAATATAAACACATAAGAAATATCTTAACAAGTACCAGGTTAAGAAAATTATCTTGAAATATTGTTACATGAGTTAAAATCTTCGAAATGCAAGGAATTCTTGCAATTTCTTTCATCACAGGCTGGAATTATCTGGATATCAACTTTACCAAGTCAACCAACGAAAAGGCAAATTCATGTATTTACACTGGTGTCTTCTGTGATAGCTCAGTTGGTAAAGAATCTGCCTGCAATGCAGGAGACCCCATTTCTTGGTTGACAACAGTCATATGAATGACGACTACCTTATGTTTTAAAGTCCGTTTTTTAAAAACCTTGTAATAATTGTAAAGAAAAGGAAGTTAAAGCAGGTAGTTAGGTGGTCAAGAGATTTTCTGGGGAAGCCATAGAAGTCTGGGAGATTAAAAGAATTAGTTGAGGAAATGGAGGTGGATTCGGAGAAGGTGGATCTAAAAGATCTGGGGAGTCAAGAATAAGGAGCTGGGGGGTAAAGGTGAGTATAAGAAGGAGGCAGAGGAGAATTTACAGTATATCAAACTTTTGTTCTAAGTCTGACTTCTGCTCTTGAATTTTGTTAAGGAAATATTTTCTTGTTTAGTCACTCAGTCACTCAGTTGTATCTGACTCTTTTGCAACCCCATGAACTGTACCCCACCAGGCTCCTCTGTCCATGAGATTTCCCCAGGCAAGAATACTGGGGTGAGTTGCCATTTCTTTATCCAGAAGATCTTGCCAGCCCAGGGATGAAAGTGTCCCCTACAGGCAGATTCTTTACCAGCTGGGAAACCCAAGGGAGCATTTTAGGCCAGTTTTAATATGTTTTGTGCCCTTCTTTCTATCTGATCCTCTCAGAGTACCAAGAGGGTATTTGTGTAGGATGAGAGCATTCTATAAGTCCCTTAAATATAAAAGCTTTTATAAATTATATGATCCATTGGCCTTTCACAATTAGGATCTGCATGAGTATATCTATTCAAATGTAACACAAACATTGTCTCTTTGGGGGAAGACCTGGAGGTAAACTTCCAGGCTTAGAATATAATTTAACTATGTGCATGAGAGGTGTCCCTGAAGAGGACACAGAAAATGCAGCCTCCATAATCCAAAGGAACCCCCACAGATAGCTGAAAAGAAGAACAAGTTGTCACAGGCAGTGAGGATAGTACTCCAGTCTCACACAAATCCATCTAATCTATCTCCCATCTAATCCATGATTTCTGGTGGACAATACTAAGAAAGGAATTCTCAACACTACAAAGATAGTAAGATAGGAAGCGTTGTAGATTAGACAGTCCTCTGAGAGCCAAAAATGGTTCTTCATGTCTCAGAACCTTGACCTGACAGCTGGCCTCATCCAGGCACAGACCCTACTATCTGCACCCCCAATAGGCAGAAAACGGGAGAGGATGCTCTTTCTGCAGCTAAGCCAAGCTCTCAGAAACCAAAATCAAGATGGTTGTCTTTTCACCTTGTTTGTAGTTTATTTTGCTGTGGAAAAGCTTTAAGTTGAATTAGGTCCCATTTGCTTATTTCTGTTTTTATTTCCATTACTCTCGGAGGTGGTCATAAAGGATCTTGCTGTGATTTATGCCATAGAGTGTTCTGCGTAAATTCTAAGAGTTTTATAGTTTCTGGCCTTACTTTTAGGTCTTTAACCCATTTTGAGTTTATGTATGGTGTTAGGAGGAGTTCAACAGCATTCTCAGAAAGAGAAAAACAGAAATCACATATTAATGCATATATATGGAAGCTAGAAAGATGGTACTGATGAACCTATTTGCAGGCCAGCAATGGAGCTTCCCTGGTGGCTCAGAGGTTAAAGCGTCTGCCTGCAGTGCAGGAGACTTGGGTTTGATACCTGGGTCAGGAAGATCCCTAGAGAAGGAAATGGCAACCTACTCCAGTATTCTTGCCTGGAGAATCCCATGGATGGAGGAGCCTGGTGGGCTACAGTCCACGGGGTCACAGAGTCGGACACGACTAAGCAACTTCGCTTTCAATGGAGACACAGAATAGTTCAGTTCCGTCATTCAGTCGTGTCTGACTCTTTGTGACCCCATGGACTGCAGCACACCAGGCCTCCCTGTCCATTACCAACTCCTGGAGTCTATCCAAACCCATGTCCATAGAATCAGTGGTGCCATCCAGCCATCTCATCCTCTGTCGTCCCCTTCTCCTCCTGCCTTCTATCTTTCCCAGCATCAGGGACTTTTCCAGTGAGTCAGTTCTTCACATCAGGTGGCCAAAGTATTGGAGTTTCAACTTCAGCATCAGTCCTTCCAATGAATATTCAGGACTGATTTTCTTTAGGATGGACTAGTTTGATCTCCTTGCAGTCCAAGGGACTCTCAAGAGTCTTCAACATCACGGTTCAAAAGCATCAATTCTTCAGTGCTCAGCTTTCTTTATAGTCCAACTCTCACATCCGTACATGACTACTGGAAAAACCAGAGCCTTGACTAGACGGACCTTTGTTGGCAAAGTAATGTCTCTGCTTTTGGCATATTGGCCATAGCTTTTCTTCCAATGAGCAAATAAATGTCTTTTAATTTAATGGCTGCAGTCACCATCTGTAGTGATTTTGGAGCCCCCCCCAAAATAAAATCTCTCACTGTTTCCATTGTTTCCTCCATTTATTTGCCATGAAGTGATGAGTCTGGACAGACATAGAGAACAGACTTATAGACAGTGGAGGAAGGGGACGGTGGGATGAATGAAGAGAGTAGCATGGAAACATACATTAGCATGTGTAAAATAGTGGGAATTTGCTCTGTGACACAGGAACTGAAACAGGTGTTCTGTGACAACCTAGAGGGGTAGGATAGGGTGGGATATGGGAGAAGTTCAAGAGGGAGGGGATATATGTATACTTACAGCTGATTCATGTTGATATATGACAGACACCAATGCAATATTGTAAAACAATTATCAATTAAGAGCCTTGACTAGACGGACCTTTGTTGGCAAAGTAATGTCTCTGCTTTTGGCATATTGGCCATAGCTTTTCTTCCAATGAGCAAATAAATGTCTTTTAATTTAATGGCTGCAGTCACCATCTGTAGTGATTTTGGAGCCCCCCCCAAAATAAAATCTCTCACTGTTTCCATTGTTTCCTCCATTTATTTGCCATGAAGTGATGAGTCTGGACAGACATAGAGAACAGACTTATAGACAGTGGAGGAAGGGGACGGTGGGATGAATGAAGAGAGTAGCATGGAAACATACATTAGCATGTGTAAAATAGTGGGAATTTGCTCTGTGACACAGGAACTGAAACAGGTGTTCTGTGACAACCTAGAGGGGTAGGATAGGGTGGGATATGGGAGAAGTTCAAGAGGGAGGGGATATATGTATACTTACAGCTGATTCATGTTGATATATGACAGACACCAATGCAATATTGTAAAACAATTATCAATTAAAAATAGAAAAACATTCAAAATACAATTAAAAATTTAAAAAATCAAGATGAATGAAGCGCCTCATTCATTTTATAGGTGACTCACAACAAAGTTTGTTCAAGTGAACAGCAGTCCAGTGAGAATCTCAAATTCACTGGTCTCTGAGGCCGATTCAAACAACAGATATATAGAACCTATGCCTGTGTATTCTGTCTACCTTATGATTCTCATTCTTATGAAAAACACAGACAGCACAATACCAAACAATAACACAAAAGTCAAGGACAAATGGACACAATGACTATCTCTGGAAAAGTGAAGGTGTTAGGTACACAGTCGTGTTCAAATCTTTGTCCCCTAGGCTTCTTTTCCTGGTGGATTTTCCAGGCAATAATACTGGAGTGGGTCACAATTCCCTTGTCCAGAGAATCTTCCTGAATAAGAGTTCAAACCTGGGTCTCCTACATTGCAGGCAGATTCTTTACCATCTGAGCCACCAGGAAAATCTGTTATCTCTGGGAAGGACTAATTTAAACCAAGAATCGCAATACCTAGAGACTAGTTCTAGCCCCAAATTTTTCTTGTATATCTAAACTATGAGTGTTTCCATTTTTAAAAAGGGAAATTTCTTATCACCCTCATTTAATTGAACATGTGGCAGAGACCCAAGAGTCAGACTGGTAAGAAAGTTGACTTTCTCTGGCTTTGTTGCAGGTTTCAAAATCACTGCACCCTCCAGAGTGAGTGGGGAGTCCTGAATACCCCATCCTCATTATCAAAACTCTTGGGAGGAAAACTTTTTCTCAGTCAACTTGTATCCAAGTGGCTGGGGGCCTGTGAACTAATTAACATACCGATCAACAAGGTCTGTGAGAGTTCTCTGGAGAAGCAGAACCAATAGGATTGGTTGGCTGATTAATAGATTGATTGTCAGAAATTTTCTCACATGGTATGGAGGCTGACAAGATCTGCAGTCAGCAAGCTGGAAACCCAAGAGATCCAGGGATGTAGTTCCAGTCCATCTCTGAATGCCTGAGAATCAAGAGAGTCAAGAGTATGTTTCCAGTCTGAAGGACATTCAAACCCAGTGTTCCAACTTGAAAGCAACCACGCAGAAGAGTTTCCACTTCTCCAGGGAGAAGTCAACCTTTTTTTCCACTCAGGACTGTAGTCCTCAGATTGCTTGAGGATAACCAACATTAGGGAAAGCAGTCTGCTTTACTGAGGAGTCATCAATTTAAATATCAGACTAATCCAGAAACACCCAGAAGAATGTTTGACAAATTGTCTGGGCACTCTGCAGTCCAGTCGATTTGACACATAAAATTAACCATCACATAGGAGAATCGTCCACATGCTGTGAGGGGGAAGGGCTCCCCAAATTGCCAACAACCATGGTTTCAAGACCGGCTTTACAAAAGGCAGAGCAGTTGGAGCTTCAGTGGGAAAGTGTAGAAGGTTCTATCAGGTTTGTTTACACAATCGTTCGTCCAGGTGCTAGGGATGGTGCTCTTCTGGGATGGTTGCTGATTGTTCAGTCCCTAATTGTGCCTGACTCTTTGCAACCCCATGAACTGCACGTGCCAGGTTTCCCTGTCCTTCACCATCTCCTGGAGTTTGTTCAAACGCATGTCCTTGAGTCAGTGATGCCAACCAACCGTCTCATCCTCCGTCATTTTTCTCCCACACTCAGTCAACAAGGTCTTTTCCAATGGGATGGAAAGCTCCCCTAAAGGAGAGTTTAAGGCAGCTTAACTCTCACATCCCAGGACTAAGAATCAGTTTCCTCCTGAACAGGAAACTCCATCCAAGGGGTTATTACAGCTCTTAAATCACAAAAGGAAGCTTAGGTAAGGTTTTTTTCCAAGGCTGCTGTTCATTCAGATGTTTTTAAAGTAATCCTTATATCATTCTGGTGGGTGATTGGTCCCTTTAATAGAAAATTCACTTGTCTGTTTATATTCAGGTAAGGAACCTGACGCTAAAATTTGAAAAGAAAAAAAAAAAACAATTAGTCTTTATTAAGTGGTAAAATTCAGTAACACTTCAATTCTGTTTATTATGACCTAAGGCATATTGAGTTCAACTAACATATGCCTCTCTATGAATGGCCAGGCATTTTTTTTTTAATTGAATGTCTCTGCAACACCTGGTCATTTTTCTTCAATCAGAGATTCTTAAGTGAGTGATTATATTGCTTTAAAATTCACATAAAATTGCCTAAACTTAAAACAGTATCCCTCAGTATTAGCAAAGCTCAGGCCCCAAAGTCAGATTTTGGATAGCAGATCAGATCAGCCATCAACCCAACTTGCGCTAACTCAGAATATGAGCACAAAAATAGAATCTGATTAAAATAAACATCATACTCAGAAAACAAGATGATAAGAAACTCCAAATGTCAGCCTGTGGGTTGTATGTGAAAATGGGAGAGAGGCAGTTACAAGTCATTACTTTGATGAAAATCTCACATCTATCTTTATCACAAATTGGTACCACCCCCACATTCTGCCCACATATTATCCAGCTGCCCATGAGGCAGCTTCTTTCCTCCCTCTCCCCCATCAAAGAAGGACTGAGAGAATCAGTCTGATCCACTGTCCCCAGAAGTAATTGGGAACTTCATGAAAGAATTGTGCAGTTTACCATAATGTACTTTTCTGAAGAACACTGAAGATGAATTCACTGAACTGCTTCAAAGAATTAAATCTTCAGGCAATAGCAGAAGAAAATATTAATCAGATGTCCTTTGTTTACTGTAGAAGATGTCCTTACTTGATTTGGGGAGTAGGAATGAATGAATGGGTGGACAAATTGGTGAAGAAATAAGGGACTGAAGCTTTAAGAGGCTAATAACCCAAATAACTATTACTTATTCAGGCAGCTGCATGCCACACATTTGTTGTGAGAAACAAACCCTATAAATGAGGAAAATGAAGTTTAATTGCTAAAAACTGCACATCTTTCAGCAGAGAAAACCTAGGTTAAAATTGTCATGAGACCTGCTCCAGTGCTCTAAATATACTACCACACTGTTGGTACTAAAGATTTGCTTGCAGGATCTGTAACAACTGGATGGTGCTTTTAAATGGAAATTTGTTAACAGCTATCATAATTACCTCACTTCCCTGGTGTCTCAGCTGGTAAGGATCCCCCTGCAATACAGGAGTTCAGTTCAGTTCAGTTCAGTCGCTCAGTCGTATACAACTCTTTGCGACCCCATGAATCGCAGCACAACAGGCCTCCCTGTCCATCACCAACTTCCAGAGTTCACCCAGACTCACGTCCATTGAGTCAGTGATGCCATCCAGCCATCTCATCCTCGGTCGTCCCCTTCTCCTCCTGCCCTCAATCCCTCCCAGCATCAGGGTCTTTTCCAATGAGTCAACTCTTCGCATGAGGTGGCCAAACTACTGGAGCTTCAGTTTTAGCATCATTCCTTCCAAAGAAATTCCAGGGTTGATCTCCTTCAGAACGGACTTGTTGGATCTCCTTGCAGTCCAAGGGACTCTCAAGAGTCTTCTCCAACACCACAGTTCAAAAGCATCAATTCTTCGGCGCTCAGCCTTCTTCACAGTCCAACTCTCACATCCATACATGACCACAGGAAAAACCATAGCCTTACTAGATGGACCTTAGTCGGCAAAGTAATGTCTCTGCTTTTGAATATGATATCTAGGTTGGTCATAACTTTTCTTCCAAGGAGTAAGCGTCTTTTAATTTTCTGGCTGCAGTCACCATCTGCAGTATGATGCCATCCAGCCATCTCATCCTCGGTCGTCCCCTTCTCCTCCTGCCCCCAATCCCTCCCAGCATCAGGGTCTTTTCCAATGAGTCAACTCTTCGCATGAGGTGGCCAAAGTACTGGAGCTTCAGTTTTAGCATCATTCCTTCCAAAGAAATCCCAGGGTTGATCTCCTTCAGAATGGAATGGTTGGATCTCCTTGCAGTCCAAGGGACTCTCAAGAGTCTTCTCCAACACCACAGTTCAAAAGCATCAATTCTTCAGCGCTCAGCCTTCTTCACAGTCCAACTCTCACATCCATACATGACCACAGGAAAAACCATAGCCTTGACTAGATGGACCTTAGTCGGCAAAGTAATGTCTCTGCTTTTGAATATGATATCTAGGTTGGTCATAACTTTTCTTCCAAGGAGTAAGCGTCTTTAAATTTCATGGCTGCAGTCACCATCTACAGTGATTTTGGAGCCCCCCAAAATAAAGTCTGACACTGTTTCTACTGTTTCCCCATCTATTTCCCATGAAGTGATGGAACCAGATGCCATGATTTTCGTTTTCTGAATGTTGAGCTTTAAGCCAACTTTTTACTTAAATATAAAAAAGCAAAATGATGGCCCATATATCTGATTCATTACAAACGTCAGTTTTTCTAACGTTGAAAAGTTAACCACTGATGAAACAGTTCTTCACTTGGATTGTGGCTATGGTTATGGAAGACCTAGACATAAGATATGGGTTTCCCCAATGGCTCAGATCATAAAGAATCTGCCTGCAACGTGGGAGACCTGGGTTTGATTTCTGGATTGGGAAGATACCCTGGAGGAGAGCATGGCAGCCCACTCCAGTATTCTTGCCTGGAGAATCCCCACAGACAGAGGAGCCTGATGGGCTACAGTCCGTGGGGTCACAAAGAACTGGACATGACTGAGCAACTAAGCACACAGACATAAAATACAATTACATAGAACTATTCACATATGGGCTTCCCTGGTGGCTCAGTGATAAAGAATCTGCCTGCAAAGCAGGAGACCGTGTTTGATCCCTGGGTCAGGAAGACCCCCTGGAGGAGGGCATGGCAACTCACTCCAGTATTCTTGCCTAGAGAATCTCATGGCCAGAGGAGTCTGCTCAAACTCATGTGAGCAAGAATATCTGGATTTCCAAATGAAGAGGGGAGAATTATTGTTTCTGTCCCTCTCTTCTCCATGGTAGAGATGAAAGAGACACAACATGAGTTTTTCTAAGTTTTTAGGTCCAGATAATATTTTAGTCAAAATTAATTTTAATCAAAACCTGTACATGCTGCCACTCAGTTGTGTCCAACTCTTTGAGACTGCGTGGACTGTAGCCTGCCAGGCTCCTCTGAACGTGGGATTCTCCAGGCAAGAATATTGGAGCAGGTAGCCATTTCCTTCTCCAGGTATTCCTGACTCAGGGATCACACCAGGGTCTCTTGCATTGCAGGTGGATTCCTTACCATCCGAGCCACTAGGAAAGGGATGAGTTATTGCTCTTATTTCAGGGGATTTCTGCAAAGGGATAACAACTAAATTTGCTTTTGATATACACCCTTTTTGGTACTTTACCAGCAAAATAACTCCAGTCATGTAATTGAAGAGGAAGCTGTTATTACACTTATAATCATAAAAAGAAGTGAATAGCAGCTGATTCTGTGTTTTTAACAAGTTTACTCTTCCTGCTGGGCAAATGACCACAGAGGTTAATGTCTTCACTGTAAAACTGATTCCAAGGGACTATACACTTCCTGTGTCCCATGATATTGCAAGGTGAAATGGTGTCATTGATTGTTCATCTTCTCCAGCTTATAAACCAAATTTGAAAAATGCTTTTGCTTCAACAATTTTAGGGTGATTTTTCACGGTCTATTATTGCACAAGGTAACACAGGAAAAACAAACAGTCAAACCACATTTAGCACATCCTCAGGAGCTGCAGACTTCATTCTGGGAGAGTGATGTGGAAATGTTCTCTTAATCAATTGTCAACACATGGGAAGGAATGCTTTGTACAGCAAGCCTGTCTTTACTGAAGCACAAGATGGAATTCTACTCAGCAAGTTTTTCACTTTCAAATTCTAGACAAGTGTGTGATGTGAATTCTAAAACGACTTGCTTTTCATTTTCTATCCAGTATCTTTTGGTGTGTGGGTTAGCACTTTGCCTGGGATAGTATCATCCTCTTTTCCATTTTAATCCTATTTTAGAGGGGCTCTTAAGTGCTAAAGAGCTGAGTAATAAAAGTTCGACACATCTATGTCATGCATTTGGTTCTCAGCATTTGTTAGCTTATTGTTAGCTATTGAGGCTTGAGAAACAGACAGTGCCGGTGGTGGTGATTTTAGTCACTAAGTCGAGTACATGGACTTGTACATGTCCATGTACAAGTCACTAAGTTGTGTACTAGTCACTAAGTCATGCACATGTACACTAGTCACTACATGACTTTAGTCACTGAGTCATACATATACACTAAGTCATGTACACAGACTGTAACCCAGCAGGCTCCTCTGCCTATGGGATCTGCCCGGCAAGAATATTGGAGTGGGTTGCCATTTCCTTCTCCAGGAGATCTTCCCAACCCATAGATTGAACTCATATCTCCTGCATTGGCAGGTGGATTCTTTACCACTGAGCCACCTGGGAACCCTAACAAACAGAAGATATGGGGAATGAAATATTTGAAGGCAGAGAGATTTTATCTAACCTTCTGGTTTTATAAAGTGTTTTATTACAATAATTTGTACACATTGTTTAACATATCAATATGCTTTATTCTGCGAAGTGAAAACAACACTAGTTAATTCATTGAGCTATTATGAGGACCAACTATGAGAATTATGTAATTAGAATAGGAGGCTTTAGTTTTCAATTTTAAGAGAGGTATTGTGTCTCAGTCATCTTTGTCTTCTAAGCCCATTTCCTTGCTATATGGTGTGATTATCATATATTTGGTAATTAGTGTCAACATATGAATCTCTTTTAGCAAGAAGCAGCATACAGTAGGCTTTGGTCTGCATTACTGAAATTAAAAATATATTCAAAGAGCATCACTATTCCAGCATAAGCAAAGCAACTACTGCTTTCTCAAATACGAAGAAAAATAAATGTGCATTCCAAAGTTTACTTGTAACTAATTTAATATATATTTTTGCCTCAATATTCACTGATTGCTATATTGTATGAGAGCAGAGCAGCTTAAAAATATGCAAACCTTCCTTAAAAGCATTCTCACCGGATGAGACACTGTTGCATAAGTCTATATAAATCAACATAGTACCTGATGAAAGGCACCAAAAAGTCAGAAAACGTGGCTAGGGAAACAAAGCTCCACCTCACACCCTTTAACCTACCTGATTCTATTCTTGGGGTAACAATATCAGTTATGACACTATCATGATTCTGTTGGGAATGCCAAACAGAAAACTGCTTCCCAATGGTTTTAAAATTTGAAACAAATGTGTACCATAAGTTATTATCTTTGTTTCTTGAACTTTGAAATCTTGCTGATATGAGTAGAGAATGAAGGTCCATTGCCTCCAAGATGCTAAAACCATGAAGAACTGATGCTGTCCTAAGAATTCCTGTCTGTTATTAGGCACATGGATCCTGAATGGTGAGTGTCTTTAGTTAGTCATAACTAGATTATCAGCAGTGACTCCTTGTTCCCAAATGCAAATGGAACTAGGAAAGCTATCTGATATTAGGTACAGAGTTGTCAAGATCAAGCCCATTAATAAGACGAAAGAGTCAGGAATGTTCTGTGAAACAGCTGTGCCTGAGCTCCCATGCCACCCTCCAGATAATGAGATCACTTGATCTTCAGGATGTTTCATTCTTGGTCCCCACTTTGGTTTCTCCACCTAGAAAATTTCTGAATTTTCATGTTTCAGAATGTGTCCTTAGCATTTAGATTTTTTTTGTTCACTTGGACATTAGTTTGTCTGCTGTGAGAATGAACTCATTTAAACTACATTTAAGAAACTCTGTATATTTAAAACCTTGAATTCTAATACTTAATGGGTATTTGCAGAACCTCTTGAAAATTCAATTTCCTTAAATGTAAAAGAGAGATGATGTATTTATATCACGATGGGAAGAAAGTGATATGTGAAGTAACTAGTAGTGTTCCTTGAATACAGAAATCATTCTACAGATGTTAACTATTATTAGGCTATAGATGTGTGTGACTTATATCCAAAAAAATTTGATGCCTATGGATTCCTTGACCTAACTATTCAGTTCAGTTCAGTTGCTCAGTCATTTCTGACTCCTTGCAACCCCGTGAACTGCAGCACACCAGGCTTTTCTGTCCATCACCAACTCCCAGAGCTTACTTAAACTCATGTCCATTGAGTCAGTGATGCCATCCAACCATCTCATCCTCTGTCATCCCATTCTCCTCCCACCTTCAATCTTTCCCAGAATTAGAGTGTTTTCTAAGAAGTTATTTCTTTGCATCAGGTGGGCAAAGTAGTGGAGCTTCAGCTCCAATATTCAGAATATTCAGGACTGATTTCCTTTAGGATTGACTGGTTGGATCTCCTTGCAGTCCAAGAGACTCTCAAAGAGTCTTCTCCAACACCACAGTTCAAAAACATCATTTCTTCTGTGCTTGGCCTTCTTTATGGTCCAACTCTCATATCCATACATGACAACTGGAAAAACCATAGGTTTGACTAGATGGGACTTTGTTGACAAAGTAATGTCTTTGCTTTTTAATATGCTGTTTAGGTTTGTCATAGCTTTTCCTCCAAGGAGCAAGTGTCTTTTAATTTCATGGCTGCAGTCACCATCTGCAGTGATTTTGGAGCCCAACAAAATAAATCTGTCACTGTTTCCATTGTTTCTCCATCTATTTATTTCCCATGAAGTGATGGGACCAGATGCCATTGTCTTAGTTTTTTGAATGCTGAGTTTTAAACCAGCTTTTTCATTCTCCTCTTTCACCTTCATCAAGAGACTGTTTAGTTACTCTTCACTTTCTGCCTTCAAGGTGGTATCATCTACATATCTGAGGTTATTGATATTTCTCCCAGCAGTCTTGATTCCAGCTTGTGCTTCATCCAGTCCAGCTTTTATGTACTCTCAGTCCAGCACATGTACTCTGAATGTAAGTTAAATAAGCAGTGTGACAATAAACACCCTTTTCATACTCATTTCCCAATTTGGAACCAATCTTTTGTTCCATGTCCAGTTTTAACTATTGCTTTTTGATCTGCATCCAGATTTCTCAGGAGACATGTAAGGTGGTCTGGTATTTCCATCTCTTTAAGAATTTTCCACGGTTTGTTGTGATCCACATAGTCAAAGGCTTTGGCATAGCCAATAAAGCAAACTATGACCTAACTAATGTAGGCCATAAACATCAAACTCTTTCATCTGACCTAAAGCCAAATATTTACACTCTCAATCCATAAACATTTTAAATACACAGGAACATACACAGTTCCCTCTCAACCTCACAAACATGCAAATAAAGATGTTTTAATCCATTTTTTTTAATAATTTTTTACCCTGGGGGTAACCTAATTTGGCATTTTCTTATGTACACAAGTATATAGATATATTTATGTATTTATTTAATGTTTCTTTTATGCTGTGGTTTTTCTGGGCAGTCTTATCTCTGTGCCTTGAACTCTTGGTCTTCACAAGTGTCTGTCTATCCTTCAAGCTACCACATTCCTATAGTTAGATTAATCAAGAGTCTTTAGATGTAATGCCCACCCTCGCATAATATNTTAATGTTTCTTTTATGCTGTGGTTTTTCTGGGCAGTCTTATCTCTGTGCCTTGAACTCTTGGTCTTCACAAGTGTCTGTCTATCCTTCAAGCTACCACATTCCTATAGTTAGATTAATCAAGAGTCTTTAGATGTAATGCCCACCCTCGCATAATATAGAAATGTGATTATCTGTAGCATTGCTTTGGAATTTTTATCTGTTCAGCAATTTTCAATGTGCTGGAAGAAAATAATTTGGTATTTGCTTTACTGCTTATAAACATAGCCTCTAAGGGGCCATTAAAAATTTACACACTATAAATTTGATAGTAGATTACTTTTTAAAAGTATTAGGGCTAACATCTCCATCTTCTTAGCTAATATAATTTAAGTCCATTTATATGAGGCATTCCATATTCATCCAGCTGGTAAAAAGAGAGCTGAGCAGAATTATTTTTCCATAAAACTCATTTGATTCTTATAGAGTATCATGATCAGGCAATGATATCGTTGTCTTTTATGCACCATTTATATCACATATATCAGTTGTTACTGAGAGTAAGTACATGCTTTATAATATGGCAAACCACATCAGGGATGGCTGAGAAAAGAATTGCAGTAAAATATAATGCTGAATGCAGGGAGGAAAGAAAAGAGCCATATCTCAACATCCTTCAAATGACACTCTGAGTCACAAATTAAACCAGAGATGATGACCAACTGTTCTGAGCATATGACGCCTTAAACCCAAGGCCATATAAACTATAAACTGTCTTTGACTATAAAATACAAGTAAGCATATTTACCATGCTGCTAATCTATTTGATTGTAATTAGACAACACACTAAAGAGATTGTCTTCTTTTAATTTTAAAAATTTATTTATAGATAATTTTTGACTGGGCTGGACCTTTGTCACCATGCCAGGGCTTTCAATAGTTGAGGCCAACAGCAGATTATTCTCTGGTTGCCTAGTTGCAGGGGCAACTCTCATTGCCATATCTTCTCTAGTTGCTCAGATCTGCTCTAGGGCATACGAGCTTAGTAGTCATGGTGCCCAGGCTTAGTTGCTCCATGGCATGTGGAATCTTCCCAGACCAGGGATCAAACCCATGTCCCTTGCATTGGTTGGTGAATTCTTTACCACTGGACCATCAAGGTATTCCTAAGGAGATGTTCTTCTATAACTTGTAGTGTACAAAGACATTGAGATTGGCTGTCAAGAACATCTCACCCACAGGTGCAGTGTGCATAAGCCCTCTAGGCCAGCAGGGATATTTAGATCTTCTCTGACACTGTTAGGCTTCCCTTGTGGCTCAGCTGGTAAAGAATTTGCCTGCAATGCAGGACACCTGGGTTTGATCCCTGGTTTGGGACAATCCCTTGGAGAAGGGAAAGGCTACCTACTCCAGTTTTCTGGCCTGGAGAATTTCAAGGAGTTGCAAAGAGTCGGACACAACAGAGTGACTTTCTGCTTCACTGACACTGTTAACAAATGAAGTAGATATAGTGATAACATATTATAGCAGCTAGACTGGAAAACTTCTCCAGCTTTCTTAAAGAATTCCTGGTCTACTCACTCTTGTCCTGTAGTGCCTCTTATCTCAGCCACTTCTCTCCCACTGACCTCTGTTCTTCCATTCTCTTCCAAGATGCATTTCTGCCTAATGATTCTCTAGGGGCGGAGTCAGTAAAGAATCCACCTGCAATGTGGGAGACCTGGGTTCCATCCCTGGGTTGGGAAGATCTCCTGGAGAAGGAAGATACCCCAGTATTCTGGCCTGGAGAATTCAATGGACAGAGGAGCCTGGCAGGCTACAGTTCATGGGGTCATAAAGACTCGGTCACGACTGAACAACTTTCACTTCACTTTACTTCTAATGACTCTCAAAAGAGATGCTAGAAGCCTATCAGCAACCAGAAGTCATCTTTTCCCCAAACAGTATGAATTAAATGGCTTCCAATTTTTAAATCCATCCTCTAACTCCCAAAATCTGAATTATCTTCCCAGGTTTTACCATGAAAACTACTTTCTTATTAAAGTATCCTGCCAACTTAATACAGACAGCCTAGAGGCCTGAATTCTGTAGAGCCATTTAATGCCTCTTCATGCCTACACGAAATACTATTTTCTATTTTGTTCATTTACTATAACCCCTCACTTTAGGTATTGACTGACCACCAACTCCTTTTTATTTTCTCTCTCAGATATAGATGTTCTGTCATCATTAAAGAGTAGTCAAAATTGGGAAACTATCTTTGAGTTTCATATGTTGTGTATTAAAAGAAATGAAGCTCCAATAGTTTGGCCACATGATGTGAAGAGCCGACTCATTGGAAAAAATCCTGATGCTGGGAAAGATTGAGGGTAGGAGGAGAAGGGAGTGACAGAGGATGAGGTGGTTGGATGGCATCACTGATTCAATGGGCATGAGTTCGAGCAAACTCTAGGAGACGATGAAGGACAGGGAGGCCTGCTGTGCTGCCATCCACAGGTTCGCGAAGTGTTGGACATACCTGAGAGACTGAACAATGATTCATAAGAGAAAGCAGGAGGTTGTTTCATATGTTCTTGCTGTCCTGCAATGTGACAGAAATGTTGCTCTTGAATAAACTAATCTTTTAAGGAATTCCAAATACAATCATATTTCCTTGAATTTTAAAGAGTTCTTGGCTTCCTGGGGTTGCATATTTTAATAGGATGAATACCATTTGGATAACTTTGGTTATTGATTTTGTAAAAAGCAATCTGTAAAATCAGAGGTAGTATAATCCTTCTGTAGAGGTAGAAAAATATTATAGTCTAAGAAAACTTCTAATTAAAGAATTATTATTTCCTGTGTAAAACATAAAATTCAAAATAGTTCACATTATGTAAATAAAAGGGCATGTGATTTTATTCAGCTTTGTGTAGTTGCTGAGGGGGTCTCAAGTAAGAACAAAAGTTATTGAATTTAATTGCCTGTAACACATTCTGAAGTCACTTTTCTTCTCTTAATATACTTCTCATTTTCTAGAGTTTTACTTTTTTTTTAAACTTTTTATTTTCTATTGGAGTATAGCTGATAACAATGTTGTGATAGTCTCAGGCGGACAGCAAAGGGACTCAGCCATACATATACATGTATCCGTTCTTCCCCAAACTCCCCTCCCATCCAGGTTGCCACACAACATTGAGCAGAGTTCCCTGTGCTACACGGTAGGATCTTATTGGTTATTCACTTTAAATATAGAAGTGTGAGCATGTTGATCCCGAACTCCTTAACTGTTCCTTCCTCTCATCCTTTCCTGAAACCACAAGTTCATTCTCTAAGACTGTGAGTCTGTTTCAGTTTTGTAAATAATTTAATTTATCATTTCTTTTTAGAAAGGGACTCAGCCATACAGATACATGTATCCATTCTTCCCCAAACTCCCCTCCCATCCAGGTTGCCACACAACATTGAGCAGAGTTCCCTGTGCTACACGGTAGGATCTTATTGGTTATTCACTTTAAATATAGAAGTGTGAGCATGTTGATCCTGAACTCCTTAACTGTTCCTTCCTCTCATCCTTTCCTGAAACCACAGTTCATTCTCTAAGACTGTGAGTCTGTTTCAGTTTTGTAAATAAGTTAATTTATCATTTCTTTTTAGATTCCATATAGAAGTGATGTCATACTATATTTTTCCTTCTCTGTCTGACTTACGTCACTCAGTATGATAATCTCTAGTTCTATTCACATTGCAAATGACACTATTTTATTCTTTTTTATGGCTAGGTAATATTCCAGTGTATATATGTACCACTTCTTTGTCCATTCCTCTGTCATAAGTGGACATCTAGGTTGCTCCCATAAGACACAGCTCCTTTGGATAAGGCCCTTTCTTAGTCCCCTCCTCACCCTCACCCTCACCATCCATGACATGCCTTGTCCTCTAATGTGTGCTTGCTGAATCAACTTGAAATGAATCTATTTAGGTTCAAACGCCATGCTAGTATATTGAGAAAGTTGGACAAGATGGTTTAGTTTAACAAATTTTTTTTTTAGCATCTATTGCTTAAAAAAATAGCTAATCTATATTTAGCAAGTTTTTTTAGCATTTGAGATAGCACCAGGCACTATTTAAATGGTGGTCATTTCCAAATTAAATTACAACTCCCCAAAATAAATGCTATAGATACAGATATAGATATATAATTTGTGATAGATGTTTAAGATCTAAGAGGACCGTCTAACTTGACCTCCCTCCAATGCTAGATAATTTGATTGCTTTTGTTTATGTATAATACATTTTTAACGTGACTTTGTCACACTCCCAGTTTTCTTTAAACTTTACTGGCTATTCCTTCTCAGTCTTTTGTGGGCTCCCCTTAAACTTTGCCAATTCCTTAAATGCAAGTTTTTCTCAAAGTGCCATCTGAGGTTCCCTTCTCATTTTACACATATTTCTGAGTTTTAATAATCATTTTTATGGAAGACAGCCACTCCCTGTAGTTAAGAATACAGACTATTGAATCACACTGCCAGGGTCTGAACCTGGGGACCCACTCTAACTCCTCTGTGACTCTCCAAGCCATCACACTGCAGCCAGAGTCATTTCCTTAGGAGGCAAATTTGATCTAGTTATGTCCACATTTATAACCTGTCTGTGGCCTCTCATTGTTACAGGTCTCCATTCCCTGTCTAAGCCAAGTGGGATGGAAGATTTTTGAAATCCAATTTTTCAGATTTTAGAATGGCAATAGAATGCATAAACTGTACGTAATATTGTGAAAGCACTCTCTAATCAAACATATTAATCTGTTCCTGAGGCACAATATGTCTACACTAAGAAGAGGAAGAAAAAGAGTATGCACAGATACCCTTCATTTGATCACGTCATTCCATCCAGAGAATAGATAATGCCTTCTTTCACCACCAAATTAGTTTTAAGGGAAGTTTTTGATTTTCAGAGTATCTTGGACCTTTGAAGCATGTCCAGGAGCTGCTTGTCATCTGGTTCCTGTCTGTCTCCAGCCTCACCTTTCATCTCTTCTCTTCTGATACTCACTGCGGATGCTGAGCTTGAAATAAGACCCTCTCACCTAACTTCTTTGCTTTCAGCCTTAAGCTACATGGAAGCAATCTGGCATCTTTTGAAGATTAAAATTAGGGCATGGAGATACCAAGTATGAGATAATTGGGGGTCAAATCATAGGATGGTTGGGATCAAAGACTTCAGAAATTGAATTTGAGTTTGAAAAGGCCAACATAGACTTTAGAAAAATCATTCTGATAAATGCATAGGACATGGGCCTCACTGGTGGCTCAGATGGTAAAGAATCTGCCTGCAACAACAGATAGGACATAGGCAAGACCAGAGACTCTGGGGACCACCTGCAATAACAGATAAAATGGCTGAATTATGACAAAATAGAAAAACAAAGATTCTACCATTTTTCAGATTTAAAAATAGCAAGGTATGCTTATCTAGATATAGGAAGTGAGGAAAAGAAAGTCATATCTACCAGGCCCTGCTTAGAGGGTACACAATAACTACAGTAGCGTGCAAAGGAATTAGAAGCTGGTCTAGTTTAGAAGGCTTAGGAGAGCAGTTGAGCTTCTGTTGGGTTTCCTGTTTTGTGAATCACCCAAGGGGATATGAGGATCAAGCAAAAGTTTGGATTTAGAGAGATAGACAAAAGATGGGTGATGATAAAACCATCAAGTCCCTAATATCCATTGTGTTTATGCTTAGTTGTTCGGACTCTTTTCGACCCCATGGAATACAGTTCATCAGGCTATTCTGTCCATGGGATTTTCCAGGCAAGAGTGCTGGAGTGGGTAACTATTCCCTTCTCCGAGGGATCTTGCCAACCCAGGGACTGAAGCTGCATATGTTGTATCTCCTGCATTGGCAGACAGATTGTTTACCACTGAGCCACCTGGGAAGCCCTAGTTTATCCATTAAGTAAGTATTTATGGGGAAACAATTATGCAACTTTGATTGTTCTTGAGCTAAGTATTCACTGTTGAACAAGAAAGAAGGTAGTTATTGTCTCTCCCAAGAGATCACAGTAAGAGACGTGCCACTAAGAGTGGGTCGTACTCACAGATGTAGAGAATGCATTTACGGATCCCAGTGGGGAAGGGTGGGGGAAAGGGTAGTTAGGGGGTTTAGGATGGATGCATGCACTCTATTATATTTAAAATGGATAACCAACAAGGAACTATTGTATAGCACATGGAACTCTGCTCAAAGTTATGCGGCAGCTTGGATGGGAGGGGAATTTGGGGGAGAATGGATACTTTTATAAGCTGGTAAAGAATCCACCTGCAATGTAGGAAACCCCAATTCTATTCCTAGGTCAGGAAGATCTGCTGGAGAAGGGAAAACCTACAAACTCCAGTATTTTTGGGCTTCCCTTGTGACTCAGCTGGTAAAGAAATGGCCTGCAATGCAGGAGACCTGGGTTTGTTCCCTGGATTGGGAAGATCCCCTGGAGAAGGGAAAGGCTACCCACTCCAGTATTCTGGCCTTGAGAATTCCATGGACTGTATAGTCCATGGGGTCACAAAAAGTCAGACATGACTGAGCGACTTCCACTTTCAATTTTTGTATGCGTGGCTGAGTCCCTTGCTGTTCACCTGAAACTATCACAACATAGTTAATTGGCTATATACTCCAGTAGAAAATAAAAAGTAAAGAATAAAAGAGTGGGTTATAGACCAGGTGGATCAATGGTGTTACCAAGCCTATAATTTAGTTAAGCTGATACCTTTTATCATGCTGGAGTTCTTCATGAAGGAACTAATGCACTCATTTACTTGATAAACATTATTTGTCTCATGGCAGACGGTAACAGACTCTCATGGGATGGTTCATTAAGGTTGCACTGCTCTAGCTTAGAGGACAATCTACAGAATAAATATATTATAAAAATAATAAAATTAATTATAGGGATGATAGTGATCATAACAGGGGAAACTAATTTATCCTGGGATAAAGTGGTTAAGTAGTGAGGAAAGGCTTAATTATCTTCATTATCCAGATGAACAAAGAACATTCAAGGTAGAGGAAAGAGCAAGTCCTGGTAGGGAAAAAGCTTGAGCTGTGTTAATGACGGGGCAGAGAAAATGTATTTGGAACAGAGGAGGAATGAGGTGTGAAGATGAGGTTAAGAGACATGGGCAGAGACAAGTTAAGGCAACCTTGCAAGTCAAGTAGAGGATGTGTGTTTTATTGGATATGTGTTAGAAAGCAATGGGAAAGCTTTCATTGGGACAGTGATAGGGCCAGTTTTTTTTTTTTTTGTTGTTTTAAGAAGATTGATCAGACAGGGATAGAAAGAAAAGGTTGGAGAAGACATTTTCCTTTTGAAAATAAAATAAGCCACGTTGAGCTGATCTCAGGTGACCTTGGCTTGTAGCAGCTTGAAGCATGGCTTTGGTTTCCAGCCAGAGACAGAAGTCAAGACTGAGGCAGAGGGGATGCTGAATCCTAGCCACTAAACCACCAGGGACCAATGACAAGGCCCTGGCCTGCCAGCTGTGTTGAAATGAATTTCCACATAGAGATGGGAAATAGTGAAACAACTAAAGTATTTATTAGGAAGGAGAGTACGTGTAGATAGACACATGGGCTAACTCAGAAAATCACACCCTCACGGTAGTTTGAAACACCAACATGGGGCATTTCTTCTGGGCTCCCTTTGACCAGTCACCTTGCTTTGCCTGGTTCTGAATCCATATTTGCCTTATCTTAAGGCCTCCTGTGTGTGCACATGCATTTCTGAGCCATGGTGGTTCTAGTAAAGAGGCCAGTGGGTAGTTACCATCACTTACTGGGAGGCGAGGCCCACCACTCTTTAGATCTCCAAGGAGCTCTTCTGTGCATTTGTAGTTGAAAAAGTCTCCTTCTTTCCGAGAATGAGGACTATGTGGTCCTTCAGCTCTTCTTTGGGTAGGAGTTTCTATTATGGAATTTCTCTCCACAGGTGAGAAACTGGTCAGTCTGGGGTCCATTTATCTCCTGCCTCAGAATCTTTCAGTAGTTTCACCAAAAGAGGAGATTTCCTTGCTCTAGAACAATGGTTCTACACCAGAACTGCTTAGCCCTCAAGCAATTTTTGGAGACATTGTTAACTGTTATAATGTGTGTGTGTGTGTGTGTGTGTGCGCGCGCGTGTGCGTGAGTGCACGCAACAGACATCTAATGGACAGAACCAGGGACACTGCCAAATACCTCCTAAATGAATAGGATACTCCCCACAACAAAATGAGATCCAGTTCAAGATGTCAATGATGACAAGGTTGAGAAGCTCTAGGTTAGAAAGAAGGCAGTAAGATGACTGGGGAAATTTATGATAAACTTGGAAGACAGAATGGGTCACATTTAGAGAAGATGCATATATTAAGAGGATTCCAAGGTTTCTGAGTTTAACTACTATGTGGTTCAAAATGCTGCTTACTCAGATGAGAAAAAGTATTTTTTATTCCTCCCTAGGCAAGAGAAAAAGTTCAACTTTATACACATACAATTTTGACAGTCTTATTAAATCTCCAAGTGGAAATGGCTAGTGACTGGATATCTGGGTCTAGAATAAACACCAACATGGGGCATTTCTTCTGGGCTCCCTTTGACCAGTCACCTTGCTTTGCCTGGTTCTGAATCCATATTTGCTTTATCTTAAGGCCTCCTGTGTGTGCACATGCATTTCTGAGCCATGGTGGATTCTAGTAAAGAGGCCAGTGGGTAGTTACCATCACTTACTGGGAGGCGAGGCCCACCACTCTTTAGATCTCCAAGGAGCTCTTCTGTGCATTTGTAGTTGAAAAAGTCTCCTTCTTTCCGAGAATGAGGACTATGTGGTCCTTCAGCTCTTCTTTGGGTAGGAGTTTCTATTATGGAATTTCTCTCCACAGGTGAGAAACTGGTCAGTCTGGGGTCCATTTATCTCCTGCCTCAGAATCTTTCAGTAGTTTCACCAAAAGAGGAGATTTCCTTGCTCTAGAACAATGGTTCTACACCAGAACTGCTTAGCCCTCAAGCAATTTTTGGAGACATTGTTAACTGTTATAATGTGTGTGTGTGTGTGTGTGTGTGCGCGCGCGTGTGCGTGAGTGCACGCAACAGACATCTAATGGACAGAACCAGGGACACTGCCAAATACCTCCTAAATGAATAGGATACTCCCCACAACAAAATGAGATCCAGTTCAAGATGTCAATGATGACAAGGTTGAGAAGCTCTAGGTTAGAAAGAAGGCAGTAAGATGACTGGGGAAATTTATGATAAACTTGGAAGACAGAATGGGTCACATTTAGAGAAGATGCATATATTAAGAGGATTCCAAGGTTTCTGAGTTTAACTACTATGTGGTTCAAAATGCTGCTTACTCAGATGAGAAAAAGTATTTTTTATTCCTCCCTAGGCAAGAGAAAAAGTTCAACTTTATACACATACAATTTTGACAGTCTTATTAAATCTCCAAGTGGAAATGGCTAGTGACTGGATATCTGGGTCTAGAATTTGAATAAAAAAGATATTTGTACTGGAAACATACATTTGATGTAGACTATTGATAGTATTTCAAGGCATAATGGTGAAGTGTCTTCCCTACAGAGGAGCCAGTGATGAGATCCGTGCCAAGCCTCAAGAAACGTTATATACAGGAAACCAAACTAAGGGTAAATTGAACTAGGGGAAAGTTACAAAATCAGAAGTGTGCCGTTGCAGAAGTACATAGATGAACATATTTCAAGATCAGGGACACAGTTGCCTATGTTGAAGGCAGTGAAACATTTGCATAAGATCATCCCCAAACGGTCCACCTTTAGTAGCATAAAGGCCACTGCTGACCACACTAGTGAAATTTCAGGAGTGTTAAACCAGAGAAAAACGGTATGCTTATTGGAAAGGCCATAAGAATTTAGATAGTTGGCAAACTGATCACACAAATCTTTATAGAGAATTTGGTCCTCAAAAACAGAAAAGCTATATAATCCTGAAAGAAATGACACTAAGATTTTTGAATTGAAGAGGTTGACTATATGTGAAGCCTGAGAAAACAGAACCATTAGAATAGGTTCGACAGAGAAGCTTTTGGATAGAAAAAGAAATAGTTACTGATCAAGGCCACAAAGTCAACTTTGCTTGGGTTGGAGGTGAGGGGCAGAGATCTAGGGTCACCTCAAGCACTACACTGGTTATTATTAACTTGGGGATTATATTTAACTATGAAAGAAATGTTTATATTCACTTGATGTTGTATTAAAGTTAACTTCTAAAAGATAAGCAATCACTGTGCATACACGGACTTATGCATAGTGGTTTAGTCACGAAGTTGTGTCTGACTTTTTCCAACCCTAAGGATTGTAGCCCACCAGGCTTCTCTGTCCCTGGAGTTTCCCAGGCAAGAATACTGGAGTGGGTTGCCATTTCCTTCTCCAGGAAATCTTCCCAATCCAGGGTTCAAATGTGCATCTCCTGCATTTCAGGGGGATCCTTTACCACTGAGCCATCCTGTGAAAATAAAAAGTTAAGGACTTGATATATTCCTTCATTTTGTAAATTATTTAGAGCACCCACAGTGTGCCAGGTTCTGGTTCAAAGAAAACTAAACCCTTTGCAGATCCTAAGGAACTTCGGGTATTCCACTCTTACAAAACATGTGCCTGCGCAGCAAGCTCAAGTGACTGAAATCTCAGCCTGCATGATCCCTCAAAACGCATCTCTTTTAACTCCTCTGTAGGTTCGACAGAGAAGCTTTTGGATAGAAAAAGAAATAGTTACTGATCAAGGCCACAAAGTCAACTTTGCTTGGGTTGGAGGTGAGGGGCAGAGATCTAGGGTCACCTCAAGCACTACACTGGTTATTATTAACTTGGGGATTATATTTAACTATGAAAGAAATGTTTATATTCACTTGATGTTGTATTAAAGTTAACTTCTAAAAGATAAGCAATCACTGTGCATACACGGACTTATGCATAGTGGTTTAGTCACGAAGTTGTGTCTGACTTTTTCCAACCCTAAGGATTGTAGCCCACCAGGCTTCTCTGTCCCTGGAGTTTCCCAGGCAAGAATACTGGAGTGGGTTGCCATTTCCTTCTCCAGGAAATCTTCCCAATCCAGGGTTCAAATGTGCATCTCCTGCATTTCAGGGGGATCCTTTACCACTGAGCCATCCTGTGAAAATAAAAAGTTAAGGACTTGATATATTCCTTCATTTTGTAAATTATTTAGAGCACCCACAGTGTGCCAGGTTCTGGTTCAAAGAAAACTAAACCCTTTGCAGATCCTAAGGAACTTCAGGGTATTCCACTCTTACAAAACATGTGCCTGCGCAGCAAGCTCAAGTGACTGAAATCTCAGCCTGCATGATCCCTCAAAACGCATCTCTTTTAACTCCTCTGTGCTGTGTGTGTGTGTGTGCGTGTGTGCGCGTGTGCATGTGCGTGCGTGTGTGCGTGTGCGTGTGTGTGCATGTGTGTGCGTGTGTGCGTGTGTGCATGTGTGTGCGCGCGTGTGTGCACGTGTGTGTGCGCGTGTGCGTGTGTGTGCGTGTGTGTGCGTGCGTGTGTGTGTGTGCGTGTGTGCGTGTGTGCGTGTGTGTGTGTGTATGGATGTTTGGTCACCCAAATTGATAATTGGTAAGATACTAAGAGCCTTATTGTAGAAGAATTTTAAACAGTTGAGAGTGTGTGTGTGTGTGCGTGTGTGCACGTGTGCATGTGCGTGCGTGTGTGCGTGTGCGTGTGCGCATGTGTGTGCGTGTGTGCGTGTGTGCATGTGTGTGTGCGTGTGTGTGTGCACGTGTGTGTGCGTGTGTGTGCACGTGTGTGCGTGTGTGTGTGCGTGTGTGTGTGCGTGTGTGTGTGCGTGTGTGTGTGTGCGTGTGTGTGTGTGTGTGTGTGTGTGTATGGATGTTTGGTCACCCAAATTGATAATTGGTAAGATACTAAGAGCCTTATTGTAGAAGAATTTTAAACAGTTGAGACGAATATCTCTCAAATATGAGGAGTTCGATTTTAGATTTGAGGAATGAGAAAGATTTGGGGAAATGAGCAAGACATTTGGCAGAAATTTGTAAACAAAACAATGAGCAGACAATTCCACTGGTGCCATATAGGTAAATACTAGAGGAGACTAGAGAAAATAATCATTGGGAAACAAATATAAAAGATCAAATTACATAAATAGCTTTTTTTGCTTTCCAATTTCTAGAAGATGCTTTAAGACAGAAGGTGGATATACAATAAGTGGGGGGAAAAAAAGATTTCTCTAATTTCAAGACTTTCTACCATTGATTTTTATAGTGATAGGATAATTTTAACTACTTAAAACGGAGGTACTTTTTTGCTTCTTTGTCTTTCTAGAAAGCTGAGCCAAAGAGAAGCTCAGTAGGGAGTGAAATGAATCACTGTCTAAGGTGTCTCATTTCTCACTCCCAACTGAGTTGGCAAAGGTTAGCACACTATTAAAATTCAAGCTTTTGCAAATGTATTTCATTGGTAGTCAACTCACTCACGGTATACCAGTTTTTAGCAATTATTCTCAGTGATAGGGTACATGATTGCCAAAGAATCTCTGCCTCACGTGGAAAAAGAATTCAATAATTCCATAAAGGATCAAACATGAATGTTTAATGATGATAAGGTAAATGAGAAGACAAATAGAAGAATAGTTTGAAATAACCATCTCCATGGTAACTTTGAATGCTGAAAAAATAAAATAAAATAATTAAGAAACTTTTTTTTGGTGGCTGTATTTGGTTTCTCATAAAATAGGTAAGAATATACAGGCAGGCACATCAGATAAAATGCAAGTATTATCACAGTGAAATGACTTCTTCATCTGGGTATTCGCAGGAGACACACAGATTCAATCACTGGGTCAGGAAGATTCCTGGAGGAGGAAATGGCAACCTACTCCAGTATCCTTGACTGGAAAATCCCATGGACAGAGGAGCCTGGTGGGCTACAGTCGATGAGGTTGCAAAGAAATGGACACGACTGAGCGACTCGGCGTGGGCATTCATTGTTATGGATGCCTCTAGCTGAAAGGCTAAGCTTTTGGAGATGTCGGCACAACAGTGCTGTTCCCACTGGCTTTGGAGGCAGTCATGTCTGGGTTATTAAACTGGTGACCATCTCTTAAGGTTGTTGCCAGGAAGAGGAGCCTGGTGGGCTACAGTCGATGAGGTTGCAAAGAAATGGACACAACTGAGCGACTCGGCGTGGGCATTCATTGTTATGGATGCCTCTAGCTGAAAGGCTAAGCTTTTGGAGTTGTCGGCACAACAGTGCTGTTCCCAGTGGCTTTGGAGGCAGTCATGTCTGGGTTATTAAACTGGTGACCATCTCTTAAGGTTGTTGCCACGATTAAATGATCCCACAAGCTGCCGTGTTTTACACATAGTATAGGCTCCATAAAGCATGTATAAATAGCCGAGAAAGAAGCGCTGACAACTGTTAGGAGTAACCATTTACACTCTCAGGCACAAAATCCCCACACTCAAGCTCAGGGGCAGCGAGGGCACTGTCTGCATGCATCACAAACGTCTTTGAAGGCAAACAGCAACTTACTTCTGGGGAAAGGAAGAAAAGAGAGAGAAGCAGAGTGGCTTCTATAAACAAGAATAACTGAACTGCAATTAAGAAAACACATACATGTGTTCAGTGATAATTATAGCCTAGGTTAATTAGCCATTTTCATGACAAGACTTGTACAAGGAGAAGGAGGAGAAGGGTCTGCATCACACCCAACAGAGTGAAGATCTATCAGTTCAGTTCCGTTCAGTGGCTCAGTCCTATCCAACTCTGTGACCCCATAGACTGCAGCACTCCAAGGTTCCCTGTCCATCACCAACTCCTGGAGCTTGTTCAAACTCATGTCCATTGAGTCAGTGATGTCATTCAATCATCTCATCCTCTGTCGTCCCCTTCTCCTCCCAAGAAGATATATATTTATACATAAACATGCCTGGGAGAAGCCAAGGATATCAGAGCATCTTTTCACAGTAATTCAGCTGAACTCACATCACCTGTGAAATTGTCCTACAACTGCTGTTCTGGAAATTTCTCCTCCTGCTCCCTTGGGGACCATCTGTGCTACCAGGCTCCTCCTGTGACTCCTCCTTCCCCAGCAACCTGGTCTACAGCACTGACCTCTGCTTTCCCAGCTCCTGCCAGCTGACTCCTCTCTCGACAGTCAGGAGACCTGCTGTGAGCCCATCCGGTGTCAGATGCCCTTCTACCACCCAAGGACCTCCACACTCTGCAGTCCTTGCCAGTCAATCCACACTGGGTCCCTGAGAGGCTACTTTTGGGCTATGGATCTAGAACCTGCTACTCATTGGGCATTGGATCCCATGGCTTCAGACCCCTAGTTTACAGAGTCTATGGCTTCCCTTCCCTGAGCCACAGATCCCGATTCTGCAACTCAATGTACGTGGCTTCTGGGAGCTGCCAAACTTCTTGTGATCAATCAACATTCTGGCTTCTACTACTGTTCAGCTTCTTAAGGGTTCTAGACTGTGACTTCACAGTTATCTCCCTCAAAGCTAATCTTGGCTATTATTAATATCTGGCCAGAGTCTATATTCTACTACTTAGATGAGGGATTATTTTTTTAAATCCTATTGATATTAAAATAATTCATCTCAGAGAGTACACATTCTGTTTTCTCCTATTTCCTCCCTCACTTCTCTAGTTAAAAATAGAACAGGAGGTCTCTTTTCCTTTCAAGTAAACTTATCTAAGCTGATATCCGTTCATAAAGCTTCCCATTCAATTTTTTAAAGAGGCTGTCTGTTGGGAATTACAAACCTCCTGTTGTTTGACTAAAATGAAGTATTTAATTTATGGAGCAGACACCCTGGTTGGCAGAATTGCCTGCCAATACAGAGTTGCTTCCTTGGAATTTGAAGCAAGTGGACTCAGAGCGTGAGCAGGAGATTATCCTAAGCTCTCTTGTGACCACCTTATCAGGACACCTTAACTTTGGTTAAACTAGTCATCGGTCTGAGTCAAGCAGAAAAGTTCAGGAAACAGCGGTGATGCTTCAGCAAGTACTAGCTTGGCTGTTTTAGATTAAAGAGCTGTCAAAATACTTTTATAGGACCCTTTTACAGATTTGCGTTCTAGGTCAATTCAGTCGTGTTGAACTCTTTCTGACCCCATGAACAGTAGCCTGACAGGTTCCTTTGTCCATGGATTCTCCAGGCAAGAATGCTGGAGTGGGTAGCTATGCCCTCTTACAGAGGATCTTCCCTACCCAGGGATTAAACCTGAGTCTCTCTTGTCCCCTGTATTGGCAGGAGGGTTCTTTACCACTCTTATAGACTTCAGTCCAGTTCGGCTTCCCTGGTGGCTCAGAGGTTAAAGCATCTGCCCGCAATGCAGGAGACCTCGGTTCGATTCCTGGGTCGGGAAGATCTCCTGGAGAAGGAAATGGCAACCCACTCCAGTATTCTTGCCTGGAGAATCCCATGGATGGAGGAGCCTGGAGGGCTACAGTCCACGGGGTCGCAAAGAGTCAGACACGACTGAGCAACTTCACTTTCACTTTCAGTCCAGTTCAGTCCAGTTCAGTGACTCAGTCGTGTCCTACTCTTTGCGACCCATGAACCACAGCGTGCCAGGCCTCCCTGTCCATCACCAACTCCTGGAGTCTACACAAACCCATGAACATTGAGTCAGTGATGCCATCCAACCATCTCATCCTCTGTTGTCCCCTTCTCCTCCTGCCCTCAATCTTTCCCAGCATCAAGGTCTTTTCCAGTGAGTCAGCTCTTCACATCACATGGCCTTATGCAAGCTCTAATGAAATTCTGAGATTATGATATTAACTGAAAGCAGTAACCCAGGTAATGAAACAAATATCTTTAGTATGGATGAAATTAACCACAGATTCATCTTATTGCAATAAAAAGATTAGAGTCATGTTGATGTTCAGACTTCATTCTCTCTTCTCTTTGGCCAGTATAAGGCCAGCTGTTTCACAGAATTCTCCTGACAACTTCTAGAAATATGGCAGCATCAAGAGTAGGAAATACTAGCCGAGAGTGAGGACTTGATATCTTCTTGGGCTTATATCTGGATAAGATAACAGATACTTTTCTAAGTTTTCTTGTACATCTACATTTGAAATACCTAAGTGGGAATAAAATATTGATATCTAGGTAGATTTGGGTAACATATTGTTCATTGTCTTCGTAGCTGTTTTACTCTCCTCTCTCTTCCCACAAGAACTGAATTTTGCTTGTGTATCCTGTCTTATCCACCTATTCCTTTATATTAACATAGCTATGGCCCACTTTCAGGATTGAATCTGGCAATCCCAGTTCCTACTGAAATGGAATGGTTCAGAACAGAACATGTCTGACTTAAGCCAATGAGAAACAGGGAGTAAACTTATGAGATGTCTCTGGTAAAAAATCTTCTTATGGAGTTTTTTGAAGCCAGCATGTCTCTGTTTTATCACATCATATGTGGAATGCTGCGTCCATCTTGCATGTGGCCTGGGAACTAAACCATTGTGTGAAAGAGGGTAAAACCAACAAGAATGCTGAGGAACAGAGCCTGGACCACCTTACTTCTGGACTTTGGTCGTGATCTAATACATGTTATTATACAAGCCATGCTGAATTACAATTTCAGTTGCTTGTAACTAAAGTTTTCCTAAATGAGACAGTCCTTTAAAACCTAAAACAATCTTTTTCTCAATTAAAAAAAAAAAGTGAAGGTGAAAGTATTAGTCACTCAGTCGTGCCTGACTCTTCATGACCCCATGGACTGTAGTCCACCAGGTTACAGACTGTCCAAGGTATTTTCCAGGCAAGAATACTGGAGTGGGTAGCCATTCCCTTCTCCAGGGCATCTTCCAAACCTAGGGATCGAACCCAGGTCTCCTGCATTGCAGATGGGTTCTTTACTGCCTATAAAGACTCCTTAATATAATATTAAAGACCATTTGCAACTCTGCACTCTCCCTTTTTCTCTTTCTCATCACACTCCACAAACATACACTCCACCAACATATACTCCATTGATGCAAACTACTCACATTTCTGGGAACACATGCTGCAGGTCTGAGCGCTTACATGGTCTAATACTTCTAAAATTAATGCTACATCTCTCTTAACCTTCAAAACCCATGACAACGCTATCTCTTCTCCTATTTCTTTTAAAAAGACTACAAAATCAATAAAGTTGATGATTCTGTATACAATGCTAGCATTATGTATGCTTATATTTTGTAATTACAAAGTCACTAGTTTTAATATTTCATTTAAACTATTATTTTGTTCAGTACTTACACTTATATTTTCAATATATACAGTGGAATTTGGTCTAACAAAATTTTGTAAGTAGTAAAGACTCAGTAAAAATTAATTTAATGAATGAATGAATGAGATGAGAGTGACCGTCTGAAGAATATTTTATGTCAGTGACAACAAGCATGTATTCATTTTTGCTAGTTGAACTCTATTTAGGTCAGTTACTTGTCATCAAAGTCTTCACTCCTTTGTTCGTCATTATCATCAGAAATGATTTAGCACTGTCTCAATGGCATATTACCACGACCTCATTACCCGTAGGATAACTGGAAGAACTCAAAAGCAAATTCACATTTTTGGATTGCACAAAGGCAGAAAAATAACTTCACCATATGCTAACCTCAGAGGAAGGCCGGAGTAAGAACATCTGAGGATAAGAACAAAAGCAATTACATAATTACTATAATAAACCATAACACTTTCACATCCAAGACATAATGAACAAAGGGGTGGAAAATATGAGAGTTAATGTTTAGATACTTAAGATACTCCAGTTCATTCTTTTTTTTTTAATTACTCCTCATTAAAGTTTTCATAGACAGTGTATAATCATCTAACTTTTCTCTTTTTAAATTTTTTCTCTTTTCAGCTTTTTGAATCAAAATCTGATGTAGTTGAATTGTGAATGGCTAAGAATTATTCCAAGAAGCAAAATTAGAAATAATTTCAGAGAAGAAATGCTGTTATGTGTGAATCCTTTTATGATCCTATTCTAAGAGAATCTATTTATCATTAGAAACAGAGAGTGTTGGTGAAAGATTATTTCCATATTCCACATAGGATCAATATTATGGTTGCTGCTGCTGCTAAGTTACTTCAGTCGTGTCCAACTCTGTGCAGCCCCACAGACGGCAGCCCACCAAGCTCCCCCATCCCTGGGATTCTCCAGGCAAGAACACTGGAGTGAGTTTCCATTTCCTTCTCCAATGCATGAAAGTGAAAGCGAAAATGAAGTCCCTCAGTCATGTCTGACTCTTAGTGACTTCATGGACTGCAGCCCACCAGGCTCCTCCATCCATGGGATTTTCTAGGCAAGAGCACTGGAGTGGGGTGCCATTGCCTTCTCTGAATATTATGGTTATAGTGTCATAATTTTGAGTATTCTAGAGCCTAAAAATTTTACCATGTCCATTTCATTGCCTGAGGAGGTTTACATGGTACTTGAGTTAGTTTACAGAAAGTGATATCTAAAGGAGTTGGACACAGCTTAGCAACTCGAGAACAACAATATCTAAGAGAAGCCGATCATTCCCCTTAACACCGTCTTTTGAGGTGGATTCATGCGTACAAGGGAAGCCCTAACTCAGTCAGTAAAGAACCTGCTTGCAATGCAGGAGACCCAGGTTTGATCCCATGGAGGGAAAGATCCACTGGAGAAGGAAATGGCAACCCACTCCAGTATTCTTGATGGAAAATCCCATAGACAGAGGAGCCTGTTGAGCTGCAGTCCAAGAGGTCGCAAAGAGTTGGGCATGACTGAGCAACTAACACTTTCTTTCTTTCTTCATGTGTTTCTGTCCAGAGAAGTGAACTTTTTATTTACTTGCAGTTCAGTTCAGTTCAGTTGCTCAGTCGTGTCTGACACTTTGCAACCCCATGAACCGCAGCACACCAGGCCCCACTGTCTACCACCATCTCCCAGAGTTTACCCAAACTCATGTCCATTGAGTCGGTGATGCCATCCAACCATCTCATCCTCTGTCGTCCCCTTCTCCTCCTGCCCTCAATCTTTCCCAGCATCAGGATCTTTTCAAATGAATCAGCTCTTCATATTGTTTCAGCATCAACATCAGTCCTTTCAACGAACACCCAGGACTGATCTCCTTTAGGATGGACTGGTTGGCTCTCTTTGCAGTCCAAGGGACTCTCAAGCATCTTCTCCAACAACACAGTTCAAAAGCATCAATTCTTTGGCACTCAGCTTTCTTTATAGTCCAATTCTCACATCCATACATGACTACTGAAAAACCATAGCCTTGACTAGATGGACCTTTGTTGACAAAGTAATGTCTCTGATTTTTAATATGCTCTCTAGGTTGGTCATAAGTTTCCTTCCAAGGAGTAAGCTTATTTTAATTTCATGGCTGCAATCACCATCTGCAGTGATTTTGGAGCCCAAAAATGTAATGTTTGACACTATTTCTACTGTTTCTCCATCTATTTGCCATGAAGTGGTGGGACCAAATGCCGTGATCTTAGTTTTCTGAATGTTGAGCTTCAAGCCAACTTTTTCACTCTTCTCTTTGACTTTCTTCAAGAGGCTCTTTAGTTCTTCTTCACTTTCTGCCCTAAGGGTGGTTTCATCTGCATATCTGAGGTTTTTGTTATCTCAAATATAACAGAACTTCTAATTTATAGTTGTGGATTTCTACCTGCATGTATGGCATCTTGTGTTTGGTAGCCTAAGTTGTGCCTGAATCTTTGTAACCCCTTGAGCTGCAGCATGCCAGGTTTCTGTTCTTCAGTATCTTTCGGAGTCTGCTCAAACTATATCCATTGAGTCAATAATGCCATACAACTATCTCATCCTCTGTCATTTCCATCTCTTCCTGACATCAGGGTCTTTTTCAATGAGTCAGCTTTTAGAAAGTATTGGAGCTTCAGCTTCAGCATCAGTCTCTCCAATGAATATTCAGTGTTGATTTCCTTTAGGATTTACTGGTTTGATCTCCTTGCAGTTGAAGTGACTCTCAAGAGCCTTCAACACCACAGTTTGAAAGCATCAATTCTTTGGCACTCAGCCTTCTTTACAGTCCATCCAACTCTCACACCCATACATGACTACTGGAAAAATCACAGCTTTGACTATATAGACCTTTGTTGGCAAAGTAATGCCTCTGCTTTTTAATAGACTGTCTATGTCATAGCTTTTCTTCCAAGGAACAAGCATCTTAATTTCATGGCTGCAGTCACTGTCCACAGTGATTTTGGAGGCCAAGAAAATAAAGTCTCTCATTGTTTCCACTTTTTCCCCACCTATTTGCCTGAAGTGATGGGACCAGGTGCCAAGTTCTTCACTTTTTGAATGCTACATTTTAAGCCAAATTTTCACTCTCTTCCTTCACTGTAATCAAGAGGCTTTTTAGTTCCTCTTCACTTTCTGCCATAAGGGTGGTGTCATCTGCATATCTGAGGTTATTGATATTTCTCCCGGCAATCTTGATTCCAGCTTGTGCCTCATCCAGCCTGGCATTTTTCATGATGTACTCTGCATATATGTTAAATAAGCAGGGTGATAATATGCAGCCTTGACGTACTCCTTTCCCAATTTGGAACCAGTCTGTTGTTCCATGTCTGGTTCTAAATGTTGCTTCTTGACCTGCACACAGATTTCTCAGGTGGCAGGTAAGGTGTTCTATTATTCTTATCTCTTTAAGAATTTTCCACACTTTGTTGTGATCCACACAGTCAAAGGCTTTAATGTAGGCAATGAAGCAGAAGCAGATGTTTTCTTGGAATTCTGTTGATTTTTCTATGATCCAGCAGATGTTGGCAATTTGATCTCTGGTTCCTCTGCCTTTTCTAAATGCAGAAGGGTGACTTTCATTTGTGAATTTTTGTTTACCTTGATACAGCTTTACCAGTGATTAGAAGTCTAACGAAGCAACATAATCAATATAAAAACAATATAAACTACTCAACCTTACAGCAACCATGTGCTAAGTTCTTGAGAGATGGAGATGGACTGGCTAGACATTTAATGAAAATGATAAACACAATCCAACCCTTAAAAGGGTCTCAGAATGTGTGACATAAACAGCATAATCTCAAAAACACAAAAAGAACTCTTTTGTTTTACTTTATAGTATGGTAGCAACCCCAGACTGATGCTGCCATAAGAGTAGCATCTTGGCCTCTATGATGATCTTTAATTTGATTGGAAATACTTTCACTCATTTATCACTCAGAATGTGGCAGGCAATCTGATATCATATATATCATCTCAGTAGGAAATGGCAACCCACTCCAGTATGCTTGCCTGGAAAATTCCATGGACAGGGGAATCTACAGGCTACAGTTCACAGAGTTGCAGAGTTGGACATGACTAAAGTGACTTAGCATGCCACTGCAAATGTTGATATTCCACCCTCTGGTGGGTAGGAAGTGCCACTGTATCTGCAATCATGTTGACTTCAAGACCAGTAAATTACTGTTCAACTATTTAGTAGCAAAGAATCCAGTCGCCATAAGCCATCAGGTAATTATTCTACTTATTTCTCAAGAATTCTAGGAAATAGACTACATAATTATCAGTTTCAAGTGCTTACAGAACTAGTGTTTAGTTTTCAGTGAGTTGAACGAAAATGATTCCAAGGTGACTAGTTGTCTTAACCTATGTCATTATGTTGAAATATGCCAGGCCACTCCCTCTATAAACTCAGCACCAGTTAAAATCAAAACTGTATACTGGAACACCTGTTAATTCAACACTTAATTAGACAGAATGTTCAAGTTAATGCCTCATCCCAAAGAGAAAAGAACTCACAGAGTAGCCTTATTCACAAATGACAGACCTACTCACAAATGATACTGTCTTCATGTGGAGATTTGGAATTGGATGGGTATGCACTAATTTACTACACATTGTGAGGTTAATAAAGAGGTTAACTGCTGGAGACAATTGTGTGAATGTTGGCCTGGATGGTGGTCTGTCTTTGCCCCTCAGAATTTGGCAAAGGACTCTGCTGACAGAGAAAAGTACTATCGTTTTGCTTGGTAAAAGCTTTCAAAAACATTTGCCTGTGTTGTTTCTATGGGCAATCAAATGTTATTCTAAAATAATTGATTCAGCTAATAAGAGCCTTCTTTAATGATTTTCCTCTTATTTCACTGATTTTACTTATTTACCTTTCAGGTAGGCATGGTTATTATTATCTCTTTTTTATAACCTCTGTGCCCTTGCCAATTCTTGTTCCAGTTTCAGAACTGTATACCTTAAGACTTTTAGTTTTAATTTGGGTGAATTTTTACTTAGTAACTTCTATTAATTAATGTTTCAAAACACACTGATGGAACTCTTATTATGTGCAGCCAGGCACAGTATTTAGAGGTAAGGATATAGCAGTGAGAAAGATATATACTTCTTGCCTTTATGGAACTTAGCCTGTAATGACAAAGACATAATGAAGAAACAAAATCATTATAAGCTGAAATAAGTATTGTGAAGGAAAAAAAAAAAAAGATTCTCTGAGAATGTGATTTTTTTTTTAACTGGAAAGATGAAGGAAAGAACTTAAGAGGAGCATTTAAGCTGAGACACAAAAAATGAGGAAGGGAGCGTATATGGAAAGGGAGAGGGCAGTGAAGGAATGAGACAACTGCATGTGCAAAATACTGAAGCAAGGAAAGTCTTGGCATGTTCAAGGAACTAGGTAAAGACTTGGGAGCATAGCGCATTTTGGGCAGAAGAAAGTGATGAGATTTGGAGAAAGAAAAAAAAAAAAAAAAAAGGCAGCGACCAGGTCTTAGATGGTGCTGTAGGAGAATGGGTCTCATTTTTAAGAGCAATGAGAATCCATTTACTGCTTTGAAGAAGAGAAGCTTTTGTGTAATGATGAATACAAACGCGCATAAACATTAAATGGTTTGTTGTAGGGTTCATGTGGAGGGCATAATGAGATCTTTCATCTCACAAAAGTGGTCATTCAAAATTATAAATAATTTGCCAGTATCACAAAAACATTACACACAAATTGAGTGTACAACCTGTCAAGCTGAATGTGGACACTCAGAGGTGTCCTTTTAAGTATATAATATCCTTGGTCCATCACATATTAAAGAAGAGCTTGTATAAGGGTTGTTCAAAGTTCCTGAGTGTTCTTGGTTTGCTTTAGACCAAGACAGGTAGACCAGAGTACTGGTCTAAAAATATACTTCTGTCATTCCACTGTCATGAGCTGAGCTAAATAAATTACAGAATATGTTAGTGAAATCGTGTTGCTAGGTCTTGGGCTATGAGTATGAAACTACCCTAAGTACAGCATAATAGCTGATAAATGTAGGAGCTGATCATTCTTCCATCAAAAATGAAACACTGAGTTAAAAAAAAAAGTATAAAGTAAAGCATACTTGAAACAGGTTTCTTACAAAAGCAGATTATCAAGCACAAAGATAAATAAATATACTACTTGGTGTAAAATATAATCAAGACAATGAATGTGTCAGAATACATCTCTAATTCAGAGGAATAAGTAATAACATCTGATCAGGCAAATCAGAGGGAAGCTTTAAAAAGAGTTAACATTTAAATTTTGCTTTCAGTAAGATGAGAGGAATGAAATGTCAGACAAAGGGAAAGATATTTATAGGGCAATGGTCAGATTCAGTACTTTGGGTGAAGAGTTCGAAGGAAAATGAGGGCAATTTCAATCAAATCAACCTCTTGCTGAAAAATGCTTTGATTATATTATCAAGTCTGCTTAGGTGCCATTTCTCAAAATGCCAGTGTTGAATATTAATCATTATCCAATTGGCTCTTTCTTCATATATTCCTTATAGTCCGTTTACCAATACAGAAAGTCATGGTGACTAAGGGGGAAAAAAAAAATGTTAGCTTGGTGACCTGTTGGGACTCATATTTGGCAAGACCCCACCCTGATGAGTCAGCTTTGGGGCTAACATGAAAGCCATTTTGGAGATTCAAAGTGGGCCAGCTTCTTTGCTAATAAAACATCATCCTCATATATAAGTAAGCAAAGTGTTAATGAGATGCTATCCTTCCAATAAGCTGAAGCAATGAGGTAGCAAGAGTCATGAAAATAAGCCAACACCCAGTTTTCAGAGTATATAACCTCCTCAGTAATGAATTGGATCTTCAGACCAGCATGTTGGGTCCCTGGGACCAACTCAATCAAGGATTTTCACAATATGACCCAGAGACCTATCCACTCGCTCAAGAACTTCTACGATGCCCCACCTCTCTCTGCCATCATACATGAATCAAATGTTATAAACTTTGAAGATGGATTCTTTTTACCCAGCAGTTGCTACAGTAAGACCTGGCTCCTGGACAACTTTCCAGAAACCTGCAGGGAAACCACCAGCTGCATGGTACCTGAAGATGAACGGGAATTCACACAGAGGAGAGCTGTGTGCAAAATGTCTGTCTCTCCAGAGTCGTCCAAACAGCTTGTTCTAATTCCAGGCCCTGTGAAAACACAGCATGCCAGTCAAGAAGTGCCTCGGCAGTGTTGGAGTGTGTTGCTCAGCCTTGCCAGTCAAGAAGTAGCCAGCAAATGTGTTCTGTAGTCCAGAACTGCCAACCTGTGAGCAACATAGCAAAGTCTTGTCCGCCCAAGACTTATGTGTCTAAGAGTTGCCAGACTCTGGACTGTGACTGTAGCCAGCGCCAAGCTCAGAGCCCTGAACCCAGTTCCTGTAGCTCTTTGGTCTGTGTCACACCAGAGTCACAGCTCCTGGGAACTTCTAACACTTATGAGCCAACTTGCTGTGTTACTGGTGGTTTGTAATTGCCTAGTGAGTGAAGAATCTGCAGAATGTGTAGGGAGACTCAGATTTTAAGTTTCATAAATTGAGGCCTGAAAAATAGGATCTTTTCTTTCTCTAAACACAAGCTATTTTCCCCTGTGTTTGTGAGTGAATGAACCATCCTGTGCTGTCTCCAAAGAGAACATTTTTTACTTTTTTTGTCTTTTTTGAGCATTTCTGGTGGTAAGCTAGGCTACTCCAGTGGCTCAGTGGTAAAGAACCTGCCAGCAATGGAGGAGACATGGCAGCAGCCTCGGGGTAGATTCCTGGGTCAGGAAGACCCCCTGGAGAAGAAAATGGCAACTCACTCTAGTATTTTTGCCTGGAAATCCCATGGACAGAGGAGCCTGGCAGGCCATAGTCTATGGAGTCGCAAAAGAGTTGGACAAGTCTGAGCAACTAAAGAAACTGGTGGTAAGCTGATTGGAAAGTATGCTAACTATTTTAGGTCACTAGGACACTATTTGTTATAGAGCAATAAGAATTGCCACCAGGGACTAACATGAATACTTAAAAAGTCCACATTACACTTTGACTACTGATTATTATCAGTGGAAACACTAATCATTGAATCTGGCTTATTATAACATGCTATAATAGAAAAAGGAATGGGCCACTAATATCAGAAATACATATAGAACTAGAGTTTAAAGATGCCTGGAAACCCATTTAGTCTTGTGAACTCTGCTGGCTTCAACTGCATCAGAGGTTGCTCATATAGTTAATAACATCAAACCACAACTCAAATCTGTGTCTCCTCACTGTCCATCATTATTCTATTTTCTGTAATACAGCATTCTTTTAGTTAACTATTACATTGAACCTATTGTTTGACAAGTGCAAGACAGTTTTGAATTTCACTTTCATAAACTTCATAACCATGGACTAGTTAGGGATGTTTGAATATGATAAGTTCAGGTTTAGCATATTCACTACATTTCTGTTATTCTGGTTCCTCTTTTCACTATTTAAGTGTTTGGGGGTATGTAATCTGGGAAAATATTCTTTGTAGTAATAAATTTACTTTATGTACATCACAAGCAATTGTTATTATTATTTTTATTTCACATTTTTATGGGTTTTAGGTTACAGTTACCCCCACATTCCACCCAATTGGATTAAAAGTGTAAATAGATGGCCAAAAGTTGGCCAAAAAGTTCATTCAGGTTTTTCTGGAAGATGTTATAGAAAAATACAAACAAACTTTCTGGAAGCCAACTCAGTATTTGGAAGCATAAAAGAGAACATGATCCCTTACCATTGTTTGTACAGAAGATTTTGTTGTTCAGTCACTTAGCCGCATCTGATTCTTTGTGTGCAGACACCATGAACTGCAGCTTGACAAACTTCCCTGTTTTTCACTATCTCCCAGAGTTTTCTCAAATTCATGTCCATTGAGTCAGTGATGCCATCCACCCACCTTATCCTCTGCCACCCCTTTTGCCTCCTACCCTCAATCTTTCCTAGAATCAGGATCATTTTCAATGACTCAATTCTTGTCATCAGGTGACTGAGGTACCAAATCTTCAGTTCAGCATTAGTCCTTACAATGAATATTCAGGGTTGATTTCCTTTAGGATTGACTGCTTTGATCTTCTTGCTGCCGAAGGGACTCTCAAGAGTCTTCTCAGCACCACAATGTACAGTATGGATCAGAGCAGGAGAGCACATTGGTGGTAGTCAACCATCAGTCAAAGCGGAGGTGCATGCTAAATACAAAGATGAAACCACAGGGTTCAAATATGTGAAGACTCATAAACTTTGTTTACAACAGCTTGGCTATTAAGAAGCTGTGGATGTGGTCTTAATGGATCTCTCATTTTCAGGGCCACATAAAGTAGTGGTTACAAACATGGATTCTGAAATCAGATTTCCTTAGCTGTGTTGGTGAAGGATGTGTGAATCCCAGCTGTGTGCTATGTGTAAGTTTTTCAACCATTCTCCACTTCAGCTTATTCAACTTCAAAATTGAGATGATAATGGTATGACCATTGTGAGACCTAGTAAGTTAGTAATTTGAAAGTGATCAGCACGTGACATTGTGCATAGAAAATGTTCAGTAAAATTTAGCGACATGTTTTGCAAGCTCAAAGACTCAATATGAAGGGTGAAGGCAGCGATGTGTAGATAAACTCTGAAACCTATGACATATTAGGAAAGCTATTCATCTAAAACTGAGAAATTAAGCTGTTTTATATCTGGAAGGGCACAAGCTGTATCTTATATTAATAGACAGGCTTAAAAAACAAGTGTCATCCTTTGTTGAAGTGTGCTGGCAAGTATGTCTGACAAGTATCTCTATGACAAAGCTACTGTTGATTTACCTGTCAGCTCTGTGAATAGGTTAGGCAGAGGTCATCCCAAAGAGGAAGATTTAAAATCCATAAACCACCACTTACACAGGTGCTTCTGTAAAGGTGCACAGTTGAGAGGTAGCTGATGCAGGTCTGAAAGAAGCTGAATGAACACTTTGATTCTGTTAATAGCAACAGAGCACGTGGCGCTCACAGCAGAGTATTCCTGTTGCAAAAAACATTGACATAAAGCTTCTGGCTGTAGCAGCGATGGCAGCAACACAGCATTGACAGCAGAAAGGAGACCTCCTCCTCATGGTAGCTTTGAGGGATTGCAGTCACAGCCAATCATGTGGAATAAATGAAACTCTTGGTAGAGCAGACTGTCACTAATGTAACTCAAATAGGGAAAGGTTCAACTACTCTGGGCCACACATTCTTTCTGGGATGAGCATGATAACTCTCTTGAGAAGTTAGCTGAAGAAGGAGCCAGTATATAATCTAACCCTGTACGGAGCACATTGAAACTCTTTCTAGAGAAAAACTCTGCGGACTCAGGGGCTACAGACTCTTGGTACTGGAATGGAGCCTGGTGTGGATGTGAAGAGATGTTCTGTATTCAGTTTAGTGTAGTGAGAACTGGCCTTGGATTATGACTAGACTTTGTTCAAATGGTGGCTCAGATAGTAAAGAATCTGTCTGCAATGTAGGAGACCTGAGTTCAACCCTTGGGTCAAGAAGATCCCCTGGAGAAGGGAATGGTTACCCACTCCAGTATTCTTGCCTGGAGAATCTCATGGACAGAGGAGCTTTGCGAGTTATAGTCCATGTGGTCACAAAGAGTAGAACATGACTGAGGTGAGTAATACTGTCACTTGTTTAAATACAAATTCTGCCATTTCCTAACTATGTGCCTGGGACAAATTAATATTTCTGAGATTCAGTTCCTTCATTGTTCAGTTCAGTTCAGTCTTTCAAACACTTTGTGTGTCCAACACTTTGTGACCCCATGAACCTCAGCACATCAGGCCTCCCTGTCCGTCACCAACTCCCAGAGTCCACCCAAACCCTTGTCCATTGAGTCGGTGATGCCATCCAACTATCTCATCCTCTGTCGTCCCCTTCTCCTTGTGCCCTCAATCTTTCCCAGCATCAGGGTCTTTTCAAATGAGTCAGCTCTTTGCATCAGGTGGCCAACATATTGAAGTTTCAGCTTCAACATCAGTCCTTGCAAAGAACACCCAGTACTGTTTCTGTAGGATGGACTGGTTGGATCTCTTTGCTGTCCAAGGGACTCTCAAGAGTCTTCTCCAATACCACAGTTCAAAAGCATCAATTTTTCAGCACTCAGCTTTCTTTATAATCCAACTCTCACATCCTACATGACCACTGGTAAAACCATAACCTTGACAAGACGGACCTTTGTTGACAAAGTAATGTCTGCTTTTCAATATGCTGTCTAGGTTGGTCATGACTTTCCCTCCTTCATTGTAAAATGTAGATAATACCTAATTCATTGGATAATTTTGTGACAGCTAAATGGTGTCATGCCCACTAAAGGCTTCTTGGAATGTTTGTGTCAGAGTATGCAAGAAACCGTCAGGTACTTTACATATTTGCTTCTTGGACCTAAGCCACATTTTCATGATTTCTCTATACTGAATTTAAATTTTAGGTTAGTGATAAAGAAAAGCTACTCATTATAGCACAATGAACATACGTAGTATGGAACATGACTCTGTCTGTGTAGGACTCTTAAAAACTGTAGAAATGATTCAGTGGGAACATGCTACAGAACATTCTTCATAGTTCAAAGAATTCACTTACCCTAGGTTTTTCAAAATGTAGGTAGCTTAACAGCGTTTTTTTTCTTTCTTTCTAGAAGCTGTGTTGTGTGGTGCTTAGTCGCTCAGTCACGTGCAACTTTTTGTGACCCCATGGATTGTAGCCTACCAAACAAGAATACTAGAGTAGGTTGCCATGCCCTTCTCCAGGGGATATTCCCAATCCAGAGATTGAACTCAGGTCTCCCTCATTGCAGATGGATTCTTTACCATCTGAGCCACCAGGAAAGACCAAGAATACTGGAGTGGGTAGCTTATCCCTTCTCAGGGGGGAAATTCTAGACCCAGGAATGGAACCAGGGTCTCCTGCATTGAAGGTAGATTCCTAAAGACTTTAAAGGACATTTCCTTGTCTATGCAATACTACATCAAGAAGCATAAAATATCTCTTATTAATTTGATCCTAATGAACTGTGACTTCCAGATGTTCAAGCTGGTTTTAGAAAAGGCAGAGGAACCAGAGATCAAATTGCCAACATCTACTGGATCATCGAAAAAGCAAGAGAGTTCCAGAAAAACATCTATTTCTGCTTTGTTGACTATGCCAAAGCCTTTGAGGTGTGGATCACAATAAACGGGACAATTCTGAAAGAGATAGGACTACTAGACCACCTGACCTGCCTCTTGAGAAATTTGTATGCAGGTCAGGAAGCAACAGTTAGAACTGGATATGCAACAACAGACTGGTTCCAAATAGGAAAAGGGGTAGATCAGGTTGTATATTGTCACTCTGCTTATTTAACTTATATCCAGAGTATATAATGAGAAATACTGGGCTGGATGAAGCATAAGCTGAAATCAAGATGGCCAGGAGAAATATCAATAACTTCAGATATGCAAATGACACCACCCTTATGGGAGAATGTGAAGAAGAACTGAAGAGCCTCTTAATCAAAGTGAAAGAGGAGAGTGAAAAAGTTGACTCAAAGCTCAACATTCAGGAAACTAAGATCATGGCATCTGGTCCCATCACTTCATAGCAAATAGATGGGGAAATATTGACAGATTTTATTTTTGGAGGGTTCAAAATCACTGCAGATGGTGACTACAGACATGAAAGTAAAAGACACTTGCTCCTTGGAAGAAAAACTATGACCAACCTAGACAGCATATTAAAAAGCAGAGACATTACTTTGCCAACAAAGGTCCATCTGGTCAAAGCTATGGTTTTTCCAGTGGTCATGTATGGATGTGAGAGCTGGACTATAAAGAAAGCTGAGTGCAGAGGAATTGATGCTTTTGAACTATGGTGTTGGAAAAGCCTCTTGAGAGTCCCTTGACCTGCAAGGAGATCCAACCAGTCCATCCTAAAGGAGATCAGTCTTGAGTTTTCATTGGAAGGACTGACGGTGAAGCTGAAACTTCAACATGTTGACCACCTGATGCAAAGACCTGACTCGTTTGAAAAGACCATAATGCTGGGAATGATTGAGGACAGGAGGAGAAGGGGACGACAGAGTATGAGATGGTTGGATGGCATCACCAACTCAATGGACATGAGTTTGGGTAGACTCTGGGAGTTGGTTACGGACAGGGAGGACTGATGTGCTGTAGTCCATGGGATCACAAAGGGTTGGACTGACAGAGCAACTGAACTGAACTGAATGATTTAACAAACACTGTGCATGTATACTTCATCACTATAAACTCAAACTGTCGAATTGGGGAAGTATGATTCATTAAGTTCCTTTTTCCAGTGAGGATGAAAATCCAGACAAATAAAGTAGGTTGTCCAAGATAATACAGAGAGTAAATGTATCTGGTGAGTTGGACTTTGGAGTCTGAAGTATAAGCTCTAACAACCTGATTATGTTAATATTAGGCTTTTTATCACTAGATTGGCTCAAATGTGGGGAAAATTTCTGTGTCATGTGAAAGGTCTGTACAAATAATTTGAAAATACTTGGTCTGGTATATTATTTTGCTATGAGTCTGTAGAGGCTACAGTCAGAGAATTTAGTATAATTGATTGGATGGTTTATTTATTTATAACCCAGGAATAAATGCTATAAATAAATTAGGCATATTTCATTGGAGTTTATAAAATTTTATAGATTTTTTAACATCTGAGAAAAGAAGAGTAACTCCAAATCATGTGAAATCAATATAACCTAGGTGTCAGGGAAAGTATTTAGATGGTATAGCGTCCAAAATATGTTTTCAACAACATAAGCTCAGTTGTCTGAATGATGTTAGCAAGTTCATTTTTCATAATCAATAGTTCCTACCATTTTTTAAGTTAAATAATTATCCTTTTGAAAATGTTGAGCAATTTGAAGAATCTAATAGGATATGAGACAGTATTTTGTGCTCTGTTGCATCCCAGTCACTGACACCTTTCCTGAAGCCAGAATATTCTTCTCTAGTTCTGCTTCCCATTTCTACCTTCAGAGAATTCCTATTACTCCCTCCACTTGAAATTCTTTCATGTCAGGAGCTTCCATATTCTTTCTCTAGGACCTAAATGGAAAGAATGATAATTGATTGAAAAAAATAAACTCACAGGCTTAGAGAACAAACTTATGATTGCTGGGGGGCAGGTGCAGGGAAAGGGAGAGCTGGGGAGTTTCGGATAGACATGTACACACTGCTGTATTAAAGTGCATAACCAACAAGGACCTGTTGTAGAGCACATAGAGCTCGCTCTATGTTATGTGGCAGCCTGAATGGAGGGGATTTTGGAGGAGAATGGATATATGTATATGTATGGCTGAGTCCCTTTGCTGTCCACCTGAGACTATCACAACATTGTTAGTCTAATTGCTGCTGCTGCTGCTAAGTCACTTCAGTCGTGTCCAACTCTGTGCAACCCCATAGATGGCAGCTCACCAGGCTCCCCTGTCCCTGGGATTCTCCAGGCAAGAGTACTAGAGTGGGTCGCCATTGCCTTCTCTGTTAGTCTAATTGGATATACCCCAATACAAAAAAAAAAAAAAGTTAAAAAAAAAAAAAAGCTAAGAAAGAACAACCAACACAAAGAAAAAGCTCTATACTTCATAAGACAATTGATAACTCATCACTACTGGTTGTATCGAGCTGCAGCTTTGCTATGAAGTAAGCTATCCCATAGGCAGATAGGTACAAATAGACTAAACATTTGTAATTAAATTATAGTTTGAACTTAAAAATGCCTTTTTGTGGTCCATAGTACTAAATCATTTGCCTGACTTTTTGCACAGTTTTCTCTGGCTCTGTGAAAACAAATTCATTAATGACGTTCAAAGAGAATAATTATTCCTAGGAGGCAAGAGGCAAACCAGTGTGAATGCATCCAGACACAAGAGCAAAGAAACCTCAAAGGTAAATACTGAAAACGGTCCATTACTATTCTTCCAGTGCCCAATATGGCATTGCTTCAAGTCCTAGACCAATGCCTGTGCAGAAATTCAGTAACTACTAATTGACAAAGATAATGAGAAAAAGACTGAAAATTAAATAAAAGGCTAAGAAGAACGCCTCCCTTAGCAGTTCACTACCTTGTCACTATCGCTTCATGGACTGTAGCATGTTGCTTATTTAAATTGAGTGTGCAGAGTGTAACACTTGGATTAAAAAGCCCTCTTCCACCATAAACCCTGTCAACCTTTACAGTAGAGTTATTAACTACTGTTTTGTTTTGTTCTCCCCCCTTAGAATGAACTATATTCACTCTGACACTCTGTATCAGGAAACTGATGCAATAATGCATGTTGAAATTCTCATGAACAAAGTATCTTCCTCTATACTTTATATTTTATTAAATTAAGCTGCAGGAGGCAGTGAAAGAAGTACATTTTAAATTTTAGCTATATTGATATTCACAACTGGTATACTGTATTTATTTAATGATTGGGTTTATAGTAAATCACAGTAAAGTCTTTTCATGATCACAGGTGTACTTACCAGATTAAACTCAGAATATCCATTACTACCAAGTGAGATATTTTTTCAGAAATATTTCTCAGGAAACAGAAATAGGCACCGATGTAGTTCTTTCATTTTTCAAGTATGTATTAGTTTAAAGTGGGCCTGCTCCCTCCTATTTCCCAGAGGCTGTGGTTGATGGTGGCTTGGTCTCTAGGAGTCTGGTTTAATTTCTTGCAGTGAATGACTGTGGCAATCAAAGCATTGACTTTGAAGTGGTCCTGGAGGGGCTTCTAATATAAAGCTTTAGCTCTGTGGCCCTCAGGCTACACATGGAATTCTAGGCAATCTAAAAACAATATGCTATGCTCTGGCCCACTGAGCCACTCTGGAGGACAAATACCATCTGAAACTACGTTATGTGTTAAAGGTGTTCCATCAGGGTTAAGTGTCTGCCATGCCTCCATCAGGTAGCGGAGTGAAATGCTGATGTCTTAAACATTCCTGGTAAGGACCACTTGTCTATTCATCCTCCTTAATGTGGATCTTCTTATGCTCCCTCATTGCTCTCACAGTTACATTTCCATAGAATCATAATTATTTCTAAGTGTTTAATAGATGTTTAATGTCATGTATCAGGCAGTTAGTAAACACACTTGCTGAGGTTATGTGATTTACACAGATTCACGGCTAGAATTCAAGCCTAGTGACTCTCACTCTGGTGTTTCATTGGCCATAATCCAAAGTATCCCTTGTGAGAAATTCATTAAAAATGTTTAAATGTACTAAACACAATAATTTTATGTACCCATATAAGTACATTAAAGGCCACACGTAACACATATGCTGTGTGCTAAGTCGCTTCAGTCATGTCTGACTCTTTGAGTTTATGGACGGTAGCCCATAGGTTCCTCTGCCCATGAAATTCTCCAGGCAAGAATACAAGAATGGGTTGCCGTGCCCTTGTCCAGGGAACACATACCACACAAAAAAACCTTTTTTTTTTTTTTGGTAGTTTTCCACTCACTAAATTGTGTCTGATTCTAAAAACCTTTATAATGTGGCCTACCTTAAGTTAATATGCCAGATGTAATTAACATTAATCTCTCCTCAGAATTTCAAGTATCTTTTAATGAAGGTTGGAATATTGCTTCTCCAGATGCATAATTTGCTGAATTGTAAATAAGACTGTAGTTTCTTTGTTTTAGAGACTCAGTGCATACTTTTCCATGGTTGTAATTAGCCATCTTTCTTGAATTCTAAATATCTGTGTTTATCAATGTTTTTGAAACAGAGAGTCAGGATAAAGTCTGCACTGGATGCCAATAGTCAACACTTAAAAAACTTCTAGCTGCAGCACCAGAGGAACTCTCTGGTGGTTCAGATGGTAAAGAATCCACCTGCAGTGCAGAAGACCTGGGTTCAGTCTTTGGGTTGGGAAGATCCCCTGGAGGAAGGCATGACAGCCCACTCCAACATTCTTGCCTGGAGAATCCCCATGGACAGAAGAGCCTGACGGGCTACCGTCTACAGGGTCACAAAGAGTCAGACACAACTGAGCGACTAAGCACAGTAGCCCTAAGAGGGAGAGATCACTAAATGTGGGTGTTTGGCTTAGAATCCACATTAAGGCCATCTTGTCCTTTGAGAGTTGCTCAGCTCAGGGGTTATTTCCATGGTTCCACCATCTCCTCTAATAACTCTTCCTCTATGTGACTCTCATTGGTGTTGAAGCTGAATCCAGCCTCTGTACCCCAACACCGAATTAAATCTTGGACACAGAGTTTTGGGTGAGGTAGAAAAGAAGAACTTTATTGCTTTGCCGGCAAAGGCAGACACCGTGGGCTAATGCCCTCCAAGCTGTGTGTCCCAACCTGGAGCAGGTAGTGAGAAGTTTTACAGTAATGGTTCAAAGAGGTTGATCAGCTTGTGGACATTCGGATTGGTTGGTGGTGAAGTAAGTCAGGGTCAGCATCACCAACTTCCTGGTTCCAACCAGTTGGCTGTCTCCTGCTTATGAGCAGCATACCATTAACTTCCCCCACAAGGTAGGGGTTTCAGCATCTGCAAAATAGCTCAAAGATTCTGTTATGTGTATCCGTTTAGGGGGAATCAGGATCCCAGCCCAAGGCTGTACTGTTGTTTCTTTTGACTAGTCTTCCCTTGTCTCTGCATTCCCCCTAGCCTTTTCTAATTAACAACAGTTTGAACCTGCTTGTTGGAACTCAGTGAAGATCTTGGAGGCCAAATGAAGCCTATAAGCAAGAAATGGGGGAAACAGAAAAACTTTTGTGCCCAGGAGCCCTACAAAGTCCTGCTAGGCCTCTGCTGAGCCAGTTGCATTCATGGCAGCACTCAGCTCTTAAAGGATTGATGAGAGACTGGAGCTACCAACCAGCATGCCTGTACCCAGCTCCTGTGAAACTATCCTCTACACTTCTCTGATGGTGGTGTGTCAGTACCATATGTCAGAGCCTGTCATACAATCATCAGCTGCCTTTTTTTTTTCTTTAGTCTTTAGTCCCTGCTATCCAGCAACCTGCACTTAAAGCTTTGTGCTACATGGATAGCACACTGTTACATACACAGGTCTCACGGCCATCCATCCCTTGGGCTGTAACTTCAAGTTCACCTGTGACAGATTCAGCAGTGCTGACCCCTAGTGGAGAGCCTATTCTCGATCACAAATGAGCTACATTGTTCATCAACTTTTACCCCTGAGTTCCATATCTTACAAGGCTTCCCCGGTGGCTCAGCAGTAAAGAATCAGCCTGCCAATGCAGGAGGTGTGGGAAATCTCGTGGACAGAGGAACCTGGTGGGGTACCGTCCATAGAGTCACAAAAGAGCCGGCTACTCCTGAGCATACACACTCCAGCTGCAAATCAGTATCGCATACCTTGAAGGGTGTTGAGTAATTCCTTATTGTTGAGAATTCCTAAGTAAAGGACCTACACGGTACTGTCTAGTCTAGTTGAGAGAGGCGGGCAGTCTTTTAAAAGACACATTATATGGTTGCTGCTGCTGCTAAGTCACTTCAGTCGTGTCCGACTCTGTGCGACCCCATAGACGGCAGCCCACCAGGCTCCCCCATCCCTGGGATTCTCCAGGCAAGAACACTGGAGTGGGTTGCCATTTTACATTGTTTTAAAGAAAAATTTGCCTTACCCAACTGCTGCTTTACTATTTAAGCTTAAGACTATTAACTAAGTCATGGTGTACAGTTGTTCTGATTTTATTATTCTTATGTATTGTAATTTATGTTGGCTATGCTGGGTCTTCATTGCTTTACTCAGGCTTTGCCTAGCTGTGGTGAGCTCTTCACTGTGGTACAGTGCTCCTCATAGCAGCGGTTGCTCTTGTTAGTGAGCGCAGGCTCTAGGCACGGGACTGGAAGTAGCTGTGGCTCGCAGGCTCAGTAGTTTTGGTGCGTGGCTTAGTTGCCCAGCGGCCTATGGAATCTTCCCAGAAAAGAGATCAAACCCATGTTCTCTGCATTAGCAGGTGGATTCCCACCCACTGCACCACCAAAGTAGTCAGTTGTTTTTTAAATTTGTCTGATTTTTAATGTCCTTTAACCTTTTAAGATATGTTTTCTATACAGCAGCTGTTTACTTCATCTAATACCTTTGATTGATTTCCACTAGTCACTGCTGCATACATCTGTCATCATTATTTCCATATTACTATGACTGCTGTACCTCTATTAAAATTTGTTTTATTACACGCTTGCTGAAATGAATAGAGTTAGTTATGACAATGCAGTGCTGCATTTCCCACTAAAGGAGAGACTGGTCAGAAACGGCAACGAGAACCGCGCAGAAGTGGTGTCAGCCACTCAGTCGTGTCGGACTGTTCGCCACCCCACGACTGCAGCCTTCCAAGCTCCTCTGTCCATGGGCTGCTCCAGGCAAGAGTACTGGGGTGGATTGCCATTCCCTTCTCCAGGGGATCTTCCCGGCCCAAGGATCGAACCCAGGTCTCCTGCATTGCAGGCAGATTCTTCACTGTTTGAGCTGCAGGGAAGACCTAATGAGAACCATAAAAGATCCAATGGTTTACCCTATTTGCAAGCTAACAAGATAGCCTGTCACAGCTTCATGGAAGCTGGCGGATGACATGGGACACCTAGATCAGAGACAAATTTTATTATGCATGGCAAAAGCAGAAGCCAGAGTGTTAGCATTTGCAGCAATTTCCTGAGCCTCAATTCCAAAGGCCAGCAGTAAGACGGGCAGATGATATCCGCATACATAGTGAGTTGTTTTATAGGAGAGGAATCCAGCTCAGAAGCCTGAATCATGGACATGAAAATGGGCAGGAAGCATGCTTGTCATTTGCCTCAAAGAGAAATACTATATCTATTTTCCTATGCTGTTCGCTATACAGATGTGCTTGCAAAGTTAATTCAGAACAGAAGGAACCTGTAACTGCTTTAAGACATGCAGAAATGCAAGAGACCTATGGGGACTTTTTACCCCTCAATATCCAACACTTGTCTAAACTGCACTGCTTCTAATGAATTTTCCTGTGAGAATGCCACTCCATTGGCTACTCTGATTAATTCAACCTGTAGAGATTACAACCAAATCTATTCAATGTCTTACTCAGTGTTTCAATAAGATTAATATTAAAAGGTCTCCAAGCAGCATGAAATGGGTAGAGACTTTCTTTGACAAAGTCTTGAGTCAGCATAAGCATTAGTCCCAGAATCTGGAAGCTGAAAGGGGTCCCGAGGCTACCAGCACTTCTAAATGTGCAGCTCTTCACAATCAAGGGGAAATCTCTGGACTTGCCAAAACGGGAAAGTGTAGGTCTCTAACACTTGAAACAATAAAAGTACCCTGAACGGAGCCGAAGGCTCCACCCATAAGGTCACACTATCCTCTTTTTTCAGCTTCTCCATTCTTTGAAAGACTTTTTTGCATGATCACTAAAACCTGAAGTCAGTTCACTCACGCTCAAGCCTAATGTTGAAATGCCAGGTAATGGATGATAATTACGAACGGTACTGCTTTATTTATCATGAAATTAGGTCTTCCATCATCTCAGTGATGTTTTATATCACTTTCAAGGAACCTTTAAGACCTTTATTAAAGTAAAGCACCATTTGCTACATAATCCTGTCCATAAGTATTTTAGATAGGAAAATTTCTTCCACCTTTTTCAGAATGAACCGTCATTTCTCTGGAGAACTCGTGATAAATGAAAACAGGACATCTCTCCCTTTCCTACTCCCAACATGGAAAAATATAAACATAAAAATATAAAATGTTACTAATGCTAACTGTTAGGAATAGTAACACATGATTACTATTTACAGTAACCAATTATCAAGTTTTCAGAGTATTTCATCACAGATTAACTGAATTTATAAAATAAGGCCATCTCTAGAGGTATGCTGCTGCTGCTAAGTCACTTCAGTCGTGTCCGACTCTGTGCCACCCCATAGACGGCAGCCCACTAGGCTCCCCCGTCCCTGAGATTCTCCAGGCAAGAGCACTGGAGTGGGTTGCCATTTCCTTCTCCAATGCATGAAAGTGAAAAGTGAAAGGGAAGTCGTTCAGTCGTCTCCGCGACTTCGCGACCCCATGGACCGCAGCCCACCAGGCTCCTCCGTCCATGGGATTTTCCAGGCAAGAGTACTGGAGTGGGGTGCCATCGCCTTCTCCACTCTAGAGGTATAGTCAAGGAAAAAGATGAAAGATTTTAAAATATTTTGAGAACAATTCTAGGGGAAAAACAAACTCTTAAGCTTGGAGGAGAAAAAAAGGCATGAATCTATTTTATCAGAACCTGGGAATAGACTGTTATAATCACAAGGATAAAGACTTGAATCACTTAAATGTCAGTCTTTCAACTAAGTGATGATTCTCTTTTATGAAGTGCTTTAATGCTTCAGAGGAAAAAAAAGTCATAGGGAACTCAGAGTCTTCACTGGTCCCTGAGTGCTATTCTCTCTGGCAGGATAAGGGTTTGCTAGAGCCCAAATCGCAGAAAGCACCTATTGATTTTAGTGAGACTGCTGAGTTGCTGACAGTCATAGCATTGCTATTTTGATCTCATGTTCCATTAGAAAGGAAAAAAAACAACAACAACTAGAAAACCTTTGCACTCTAAAATGATATTTTTGCTTGTAAATTATTTTTCTAGAGTTCTTGTATGTCTAGAGAGTCTGTGGTAAAAAGAAACCAGGAGAGATACTTATCCTATGCAAGGCCATAGCTGAGCAAGGGGCTTCTGTGACCTGGAGGTAAAATGTGTACCCCTGCCTTTAAAGTGCATTATACGAGAAAATCCAAGGCAAGCACTATGACAGACCTACACTTATTTTTTCCTAAGAGGTTTAGAGTAAATCTGCTTTCACTGTGAAAAGCTCTCAAAGAACCAAAAGCAACAATTGATTCTAATTTATAGAACTAATGGCCAAAAGGGTTGAAGATATGTATCTACATACAAATATATATCTATATCCTTGATAGATTAGAAAATATCAGAAACCATGACTTAAGACAAATGCTGCCAATCCTTGACAGATTTTCTCAACAGCCATTTGCCATGAGACACATTGATCTACATGTAAGTCTTCAAGCTGATATAAACTTACAAAGGAAAAGACTCTGTAAGTGTGAATATGTGTTAATAATACATATAATATATATTAATAAGATGATAAAGTATCTGCCTGCAATGTGGGAGACCAGGGTTCAATCCCTGGGTTGGGAAGATCACCTGGAGGAGGGCATGGCAACCCACTCCAATATTCTTGCCTGGAGAAACCCCATGGACAGAGGATCCTGGTAGGCTGTAGTCCATGGGGTCACAAAGAGTTGAACACAACTGAGCGACTAAGGATACATACACATATATATGCTTATTATATATTATTTAATATACAACATCTGAACCACCAGGGAAGTCCCATAAGTGAAGAAGAATATATATATTTGATTGAATCACTTTGCTGTACACCAGAAAACAACTCAATATTGTAAATCAACTATACTTCAATAAAAATAGAAATATTTGAAATAAAGTAAGAGATAATAAAATGCATGAACAGTATAGAGAAAAAATTCACCAAAAACCTTTTCATTCTTTTTTTTTTAATTAAATATGTGCAAAAATAGCACATTGGGCATTTTTAGCAATGCAAATGCAAATAGACTACACTATTTTTAATATAGAGAAGCAAATATAAGATATAAAATAAATAAAATGTAAAGTATAAAATGATCAGTATGATAGGAGATCAATTCTTCAGTGCTCAGCTTTCTTTGTAGTCCAACTCTCACATCCATACATGACCACTGGAAAAACCATAGCTTTGACTAGATGGACCTATGTTGGCAAAGTAATATCTCTGCTTTTTAATATGCTGTGTAGGTTGGTCATAGCTTTCTTCCAAGGAGCAAGCATCTTTTAATTTCATGGCTGCAGCCACCAACTGCAGTGATTTTGGAGCCCCCAAAATAAAGTGTCAATGTTTCCATTGTTTTGCCCTCTATTTGGCATGAAGTGATGGGACCAGATGCCATGATCTTAGTTTTTTTGAAAAGGGAAGTAGATACAAAGAAAAAACAAGTATTCCATGGGATAGAAACAGAACCATGAGATTAGAGCATTGCTGAAATAGAAGCAAAACAATGTTTCAAAACAGAGAATGTGGTCAGCAATGTCAAGTGTGCCATGAGTTCAGAACAAGGGTCCAGCCTGCATAGTGCAGTTGGATAGAGAAGTAATCATTTATGGTCTTTAAGATAAGGGCTTAAAATATTGGTGAACATAGAAATTAGATTTCAAAGAAGCAGATGGAAAAAACAAGGGAAAAAATCTTTTAAGACTTGATTTTAAGCAAAAATTTCTTAAACACAGAATCAAAAACACTATCCATTAATTAAAAATTAATAAATTGAACTTCATCAAAATTAAAAATATAAGTTCTTCAAAAAGTCACTATTACAGGAATAAAAAGACAAGCTACAGACTGGTAGGGAATATTTGGAAATTCTACATCTAATAAAGAAATTGTCTTTAAATGATTTGAATAACACTCCAAACTCAATAATAAGAAAGCAAATAAGCCAAGAGAAAAATGGACAAACCATGGAGCAGTTTCTCCACTAAAGAAAATATATAGATGGAAAATAAGCAATGCTTATTCTCAGAATCATCAGTCACTAGCAGATTAAAACCACAATGAAATATTGCTATATACACTTAATAGAATAAATAAAATTTTTACAAGTATTCCTATAGCAAATGTTAGAAAAAAAAGCATCTTGAATTCTTATACACTACTAGTTGGAATATGAAATGATGCAGTCACTTGGAAAATAGTTGGACAGTTCATTAAAAATTAAACATTGGCTATCATATGATTACCTCATTCCATTTCTAAATATCTACCAAGAGAACTAAGTGCATATGTCCATTTAAGAACTCATACCCACATGTTTATAGCATATTTGTGTTTGTAGTTTCCAAAAATTGCATACAACACAACTGTCCATCAATACATGAGTGAATAATCATGCTGTACTTTATCCATGTCATGGAAAACTACACAGCAATAAAAGGAACAAACTACCTCACGGATGAATCTCCAAATAAGTATACTTAGTAAAATAAAGAAAAATACAGAATATATGTATACCATTTTATTTCATGTAATAACATGTTAGAAAGTACAAAGTAATCTAAAGGTAGAAGGAAGGTGAATGGCTGCCTGGGGATGGGGTGGAGTGAGGTGGAGAGAAATGGGAGGGGAGAATACATGGGGCACAAGGAGATTTGGGGGGGATGATCTTGATTTTGATGTAAACAAAGGTCAAACTTATCAAACAGCACTTTTTAAATATGACCAGCTTACTGCACATGAATTATATCTCAATAAAGTGGATAAAATATATTGACAAAGAGAATAACTAAAACATTTGAATAGAGACACTGTAAGGATTAAATCCGTTAACACACGTAAAACGCATAGAACCGTGTAAGGAACGTAATAGTGAAAGTGAAAGTTGCTCAGGTGTCCGACTCTTTGCAACCATGGAATTCTCCAGTACCAGAATACTGGAGTGGGTAGCCTATCCCTTCTCCAGTGGATCTCCCTGAACCGGGAATCAAACTGAGGTCTTCTGCATTGAGGGCAGATTCTTTACCAACTGAGGTACCAGGGAAGCCCCAAGAAGGTCTCAGTGAATAGTAGCTATTAAGGTGAAAGGGACACAGCATAACTTAAGCATGAATTGTGAAAGGGGAACCTCCACCCACACTCTCTCTTAACACAGGTATGAAAGGGTGTTAACAATTTTCTAACACCATTGAGGGAAAGTTGTTGTGTATGAATAAAGTAGGAATGAGTATAGCAGATTTTGTGCAAATCATGTATAAACCATAGCTCCCACTTCAAGAATAGTATCGTAAAATTCAGCTGAAAGTCGATTACTGTCTTACGACTTTATCAGTTACCTCAAGCTCTATATCTGTTCGTTCGTGCATGCTCAGCCATATCCAATTCTTTGTGACCCCGTGGACTGTTGACCGCCAGGCTCCTCTGTCCATGGAATTTTCCAGGCAAAAATACTGCAATGAGTTGCCATTTCCTGCTCCAGGGAAACTACATCACTTCTTTCAATTGATTATAATTTAGTGATTTTACACAAGGCGCCCAACAGGGGGTGCTAAAGTTAGGACACCTTATTATGTGGCGGATTGCAATGTACTGACTCCAGACAATTAACAGGTTATCTTCCCTATATCATGTTAAGATGAATACTATTCAAGAATATTAGGATGAGAAGGAGAAAAAAACTTGGCAAAAGAGTGTTCCGTCCGTCTGAATTTCTCTGTCTTGATGTTCTTTTATGTTCCTCGAAAGTTGACTTTCCCTAGTAAAAAAGGGGGAGACAGTGAGAAAAGGGTAGAAAGGAGATTCTTACTTAAGTAAAGGTCACTATTTAATTGATAAAGAAAACCTGGTAATATTTTGTAAATGCTATAATGTCAGGCAGCAAATATTTGTTAAGGATCAGCCAAGTTTCTTCACGCCTACTGAGACTAACAATTGCACCTACTTGAATGAGATGTAGTAAGGACTGAATCAGTTAAAACATGTAAATTTTTAATGTAACTGATTAAATCAGTTAATACATGTAAAATCAGGTCTGGTATTTAATAAAAACTCAGTCAATAGTAGCTTGTAAGGGTTCTGCAATATATATGCAGAAAATAAGACATGTAAAAACAATGTTTTAGAATGCAAAGGAGTCTGTATGTGTGTGTGTGTGTGTGTGTGTGTGTGTGTGTGTGTGTGAATTAGGTGATGAAAATTATGCAAATTTAAGACTGAGAGTTTTTGGCTGTTAGGAAAGTGTTTACAAAGACAAGATCTTTTAATTTGTCTTTTAATCTTTTAATTTATCTGAGTTCTAAATGATGGAAAAAATTAAGAATTATTCCAAAGGAAGAATCAGATGATGTAAAATATGGAGTAATTAGAGACATGAAGAGAAGAGGCAGAATTGATATTGAGAAGTAGGAGAGAGTGAGTCAAGTGTTTGGACAATTCTCTGCAGGCAAAAGAGAGTCAATGACATTTTTGAGTAAGTTTCATAGGAAGAAATTAATTTTAAGGCTGTTAATTTAGATGTAGAACTCAAACTAAAGAGAAGACAGTAGAGAAAGGAGTCAAGAGGTCAGTAAGAAATACACATATTCACCAACAGGGAACAAAACCCAACTCGAGTGATGGCAGCGGTAACAGAAAAAGTAAATGGGTAAAACAACAATTTCAGTGATCAAGAGAGAAAAACATTACAATAGGTTTTCCCTCTTACTATTTCATCACAGCCATCTCTCTTTTTTTTTTCAATAGCATGGTTGAAGATATTTATTGTAAAAATTTGATAATACATAAAAGCAGAGGTATAGTGAAGTCCCACATGTTGATCACCCAGCTTCAATAATCATCAGTGTTCTGAAGGTCAATATAGCTTCATCTATCTCCACCCCTCACCACCCTTTCCCTATGGACTAATTTGAGGCACATTCCAGACATCACATTATTTTAATCTCAAATAACAGCAGTCTCATCTTGAAATCAGTTACTAGATGACTCTCCCTATAGAACAAAATCTTAGCTACTTCCTTGATGATTGAATTAGATGAAGCATGTGGATCTAAGTTTTCTTACTACAACTTGCCCCTAAGAATCTCCTGCTGAAAATACTGTCATTGTTTTTTTCCGTCTTTATACATTTTGCTGCACCCTGAAGTATCTCCATCTTCCCCTGCCATTTCCTCCCATCCCTCAAATTGATATAAAAAACCAACTTTAGGTAAGGTCTACAAACAACATTTACCCTTCTCTGCAAACATTTTAAAAGCACTTAGCAAACACTGACATGGCCTATGTATCCATCTCATCGTATCTACAAGATCGGATGTCTAGGAGCAGAAAGTAATGGTATTTGACATCACTGTCAGCATCTGTCATGTTTTGCACATACAAGATGTTCAATAACTATTTGCTGAATGAATGAATGAATGAGATGTTTTCATTTATTGGCATAGCTTTATTGTTGCAGTGCTCCGAAGATTCTTTGTGTCTAAGGAAGAGAGAAATTTGGTGTTGCCTTTCCTAGACTAGGAGAGGTAGGGATCCTTATTCATTGCAGAGAAAGAAACAAAGTGGGTAAAACTGGAGGAACACACAGAATATCCAGTCCCTCCCTGGGCTCTTGCAACAGAAGAAGAGTCTGAATCATATTTATGGGAGACTGATAATGAGATGTCTGTTGTCATGCTCACATGAGCTCTTATTTTGTGGTGAGAGTGTCACTTTCAAATACCACCACTTTAAGATTTGTTATTAGGGGACAGGTTACATTTAGGGAACTCTAAAAATTTTTGAATTCCATGAATATTTCTGCAGTATCATCTACCCACAACAGAAAAAATGAGAGTCTTGCGGAGGTGTTCTAAAGGAATTAAACCCAAGGTGGCACTCTTTGGAATGGGTTAAGAAACCACCTGCCAATGCAAGAGATTCTAGAGACTGGGTTTGATCCCTGGGTCAGGAAGACTTCCTGGAGTAGGAAATGGCAAGTGTTCAGTATTCTTGCCTGGAAAATGCCATGGACAGAGGAGCCTGGCGGACTACAGTCCATGGAGTTGCAAAGAGTCAGACACGACTGAGTGACTGAATACAAACACACAAGAATTCCTAAGTGAGAAAATTAATTATTCTAGTAGAGTGGTTTGCAGTTTATACTTGACTTTTTCTTATATATCAACATATTCTAAAGTAAAACTGAAAATAAATATTATTAATATTTCCATTGTTTTAAGAAAGTATACTGATAGCAACTGGGAATCAGAGTGTGCAAATTGCCCAGCGTCACACAGTTAGTGAATGATGGTATCAATGTATCTCTACATACAGTCATATTGGATAATGGGAAAGAAAAAAAATTTTTTTAGGGGTCAAGGACACAAAACAAATATTAAAATGTTTGACCCTCCTTTGTTCAGATGTTTCTGTTCATATTATTTACAGTAACTTTCTACATCTCAAGTTTCCTCACATGAATACATGAAATTTTAAAATGTACTGTAAAGAACTATGAGGATAAATTGACACCACACCTGTGGGTGTGCACACTGCAAGGTGTTGCCCAGAATAGACACTAGGTGAGTGCTAGTTTCCAGTTATTCCACAGCCCTTCTCTTCATGGAAAAACATTCATGGATGCATACATCATAAACAATGCATACGCACACATGCAGACATGTTGATGCAAATGTTGGACTAGTACTTATAAAAAAGAGGAGCTGCTATATAGAGCATTGACCCATAAAATTGATAAGCATTCAGTTAAGCATGGCTGTACCTATTACTAATGCCACTCAGCTGATGCATCCAGGATTTCACAAGAGGACTCTTGTGATGTGTACAAACAACATCAAGTGACTGAAGCTGGCAGGGTGTGTGTTGAATTGGGTGGCGGGGGGCAGGGGTGGACTCAAACACATCCAGTACAAATCATCAAAGGGTAATGTTCTCTATCCTAAAAATTTGTGATTGTTTCAAGTTTGCAAAGGACCTCAGAGACTGTACAATTTCTTTTCATATTCCTTTGTGTATTCATCACTCAGTCTTGTCGGACTCTGCGATCCCATGGACTGTAGCCTGCCAGGCTCCTCTGTCCATGGATTTCTGTAGGCAAGAATACTGGCATGGGTAGCCATTCCCTCCTCTAGGGGATCTTTCCAACCTGGGGATTGAACCCAGGTCTCCTGCATTGCAAACAGATTCTTTACCATCTGAGCCATGAGAGAAGACCTCATATTTCTATCCCTGCTAGTAAAATAACCCTATATGGGCTCACAGAGAAATCAACCTTATATTTCACAGATTCTACTCCAGGACAGAGGGAGAATTAATAAGCCTATCCACTGAACATAAAAATAGGAGAAAGTGTTGTGATTTACACTGACTTTTTAGCTAAAGGGATTGAAACTTAGATCCAGTAGATAATTAAAATTTCTGTTAAAATAGCCCTTGGAGCCACTAGGTATGCTGGTAAATGAAAAATTCAGTGGGATGGTTGAGATTCAGAAGAATCTTGCATCTTTTGAAACAATTTTTTACCAGAAAATATATCCCCAAATAACTTTCGAAGTATTTGTACTTAAAAAACTCTGCATTAATTCTGATGCTATTGCCCTTGTACAGCAATTTAAAAACTCCTCTTTGGATACTGATATCAGAATCAGTGTCAAAAGCAAAACAAAATCCATCTATATCTAAATCATTGTGTCTAATTTTTTTAACCAAGTATATTAGTTTTCAGGTGGAATATGACTAACCATGAAATGATAAACCTACAATAACTATGAAAATTTTCATGTTGTTTGGCTTTTTAAAAGAGATTTTGCTTATTTCCTTCTGTTCTCAGTAAGAACCATAATTAAACCTAGCCAAATTTCCTTCTTTGTATTAAGAATACACAGAAATCAAACTTTCAACTTGCTTCAGTTTACTTATTTATCAAAATGAATCAAATGAGCATGACTTTTTAAAATAAAGATTTTTCAATGGGGAGTCACTTTCCACCAGGATGCTAAAATAAAGCAAAGCACAATTTTTTTCACATTGCTATCTTCTATCTTATACTACTTTTAAACAATCTTTTGCCCCAAATAATGTAGGATTTTTTATTCATTCACAACCTAGTTGCATTCAAGTGTTTCTTTACTTTTGGCAATTTCCAAAAAGCATAAAATTCCCACCAAAGAGAGACAATTCACCAATGTTTCAAAGAAGTTCACTACAACATTTCAAGACAAGAATTCCAAGAGAGGAATTCTAAGAATGTTTTTGGAGTTCAGTTCAGCTCACTTCAGTTGTTCAGTCACGTCCAACTCTTGGCAACCCCATGAACCAAAGAATGCCAGGCCTCCCTGTTCATCACCAACTCCCAGAGTCCACCCAAACCCATGTCCATTGAGTCAGTGATGCCATCCAACCATCTCATTCGCTGTTGTCCTCTTCTCCTCCTGCCCTCAATCTATCCTGATGGCAGTGCCCTGTCAGGGTGATGTATGGGCCTTGTTCCATTTTGGGCATAATTAGAGTGGGCAGCCATTTCAGTGATGAGATTTGAATTCTTCTGCCCTCAAACTTTCCTCTTTTCAATCCCCTCCTGTTGTCCTGCATGAGGACACTTAAAGCTGCATAAGAGATTCATTTTGAAAAAGGTAGTGTCTCATTTTTCAAGTCTTAGGTTATGTAACACTTTCTCAGGAAACCTTTTCATTTCTATCCCTAGCGTGTGTTAGAGTATATTTCCTTACTGCCCTATACTTTCTTTACCAAAGAGTACAGGTACTGGAGCCAAGCTTTAAATTATTCTTCTGCCAGGTAGTAACTGTGTGAAAGTTACTTCAGCTTCACAAGACTTAATTTTTTAAATTGTGAAGTGAGAATAATAACTGTATGTATGTGTATATATATATGGCTTTCCCGGGTGGCTCAGTGGTAAAGAATTACCCTGCAATATGAGAGACCCAGATTCAATCCTTGGGTTGTGAAGATCCCCTGGAGGAGGGCATGGCAACCCACTCCAGTATTCCTGCTTAGAGAATCCCATGGACAGAGGAGCCTGATGGGCTACAGTCCATAGGGGGTTGCAAAGAGTCAGATATGATTGAACGACTGAGTATGCATATATATGTGTGTGTGTGTGTGTGTGTGTGTGTGTGTGTGTGTGTGTGTATACGTGTGTGTATGTATGTATCCATGTTTTGGGGAGAATTTTTCACATGAACACTTAGAACAGTGCCTGGCAATTAGTCAGTGCTCAGCATATGACATGTTCTTGTTAATATTATTTTTTTAATTAAAAAAATTTTATTTTGACTGTACTGGGTCTTCATTGTAATTCATCTCATTGCAGTGGCTTCTCTTGTTGCAAAGCATAGTCTCTAAGGTGCGTGGGCTCAGTAGTTGTGGCTCATGGGCTTAGTTGCTCCACAGTATGTGGGATGTTCCCAGACCAAGAATCAAACCTGTGTCCCCATCATTGTCAGGCAGTTATTTATTACTGAGCCACCAGGGAAGCCCTAGTTGTTATTATTATGATTGTTATTGACGTTATTTATTGTTTGATCACCTCTCCACCACCAAACTGTAACTACATGAGAGCAGAGATTGTATGTTTCTTCTGCATGATCGGGGCTTCCCTGGTGGCTCAGACGGTAAAGCGTCTGCCTGCAATGCGGGAGATCCGGATTTGATTCCTGGGTCAGGACGGAGGAGCCTGATAGGCTACAGTCCATGGGGTCGCAAAGAGTCGGACACGACTGAGCGACTTCACTTTCATTTTCACTTTCTGCATGATCAGAGCCTGACCTGCTAACACAGAACTGATGCTTGATAAATATACAGTGAGTGAATGAATCTCTCAAATCTCTTCTAAAATGAATGTATTTCTAGGAGAATTAATTGAGTACCTCAGCCAATCAGACTGAGTGAAGGGAATCTGGCTAGTTCCTGAAGAGACAAAATACAAATGAGAAGAGGGTAATTGACGTTATTTATTGTTTGATCACCTCTCCACCACCAAACTGTAACTACATGAGAGCAGAGATTGTATGTTTCTTCTGCATGATCGGGGCTTCCCTGGTGGCTCAGACGGTAAAGCGTCTGCCTGCAATGCGGGAGATCCGGATTTGATTCCTGGGTCAGGACGGAGGAGCCTGATAGGCTACAGTCCATGGGGTCGCAAAGAGTTGGACACGACTGAGCGACTTCACTTTCATTTTCACTTTCTGCATGATCAGAGCCTGACCTGCTAACACAGAACTGATGCTTGATAAATATACAGTGAGTGAATGAATCTCTCAAATCTCTTCTAAAATGAATGTATTTCTAGGAGAATTAATTGAGTACCTCAGCCAATCAGACTGAGTGAAGGGAATCTGGCTAGTTCCTGAAGAGGCAAAATACAAATGAGAAGAGGGTAGAAGTGGGGTCCAAATCATATGGAGAGCAGGTCTGTGCACTGCACCAGGGTTTTCAGTGACTAGCTCACTCCTTGGAGAAGGAAATGGCAACCCACTCCAGTATTCTTGCCTGGAGAATTCCAGGGATGGGGGAGCCTGGTGGGCTGCCGTCTATGGGGTCGCACAGAGTCGGACATGACTGAAACAACTTAGCAGCAGCAGCAGCTCACTCCTGAGATAAGAGAGGCTTCCAGGGGAGATGAAGAGGCTGCAAGCAATATACTTCTGTTGACTCTGAGGTTTTCCTTAGCCCATTTTTATTGTTGTTCAGTCATTAAGCTGTGTCCAGTTCTTTTACAACCCCATGAACTGTAGCCCACCAGGCTCCTCTGTCGGTAGGATTTTCCAGGAAAGAATAGTGGAGTGGGTTGTCATTTTCTTCTCCAGGGGATCTTCCTGACCCAAGACTCAAATTCATGTCTCCTGTATTGCAGATGGATTCTTTACTGCTGAGCCACCAAAAGTGTGATGCAGTATCATACCCGATAGACTGGCACATTCAGTGATGCCCCTGCTGTTAAGAAGCATTGTTCCCTAAGGGTTTAGTGATTGTTGAGCATCCCAAGATGTGTCTTCCCAACTCAGTTCTTAAATTTCCATCTCTCCCATGTGATGGGAGCAATTAAATTCTTAATCCAATAATCAGTATAATGTCCTCAAATGTCTTTGAACGATGTGTGTGATCATAATTAATGTGACTCTGTCACATGCAGAGCATTTTATTGTGCAGATTTTCTTTTACAATAATAACGTGTGGGACAGGTAAGGTAAGTATTATTATCATCCCTTTTTTAGAGATATGGAGTTATGATTAAAAGCTTAAAAGACATTTTTAAGGTCACAGCCAAAATTCTACATACCTTCTACTGTGTGGTTCTGTTAGGTTTTTCTTTATGGGTGGAACCTTTTCAGAATTTTCCAAATATGTGGGTTTTAAGGAGCCACAGTCAGTTGTATCTGCATGTCTCTTACATCTGCTTCAATCCTTGTGTGCCGCATTCTAGCTCATGAAGTGGCCTGGGGACAGCAGGGCTACTATGCTACCCAACAAGGGTCATAGCGCTTCAGACTGACAGCCAGTGAAATCAGCACCACTTAACACTAATTCTTTCAGTTCAGTTTCAAGGAAAGGGTTTAAAAGAAAAATGACATAAATGTGCTACTATATAGATATATGTAAATAATATATACTATACATATATGTATATATACACATATCTATATATGTATCTGTATGTATATATATAGATATATACTATATATACACTATATATATATATGCTCAACTACAAAGAAAGTATATCAGCCATTATAATGAAATATATTTGCAGTTTTATACAAAAAAAATTTGTCATAGATGTGAAGTAGCTATGACTATTTTTCTTTTCCAACATTTAAGGCAATCTACTGCTCTCTTCCTTCTTATATGAACAATAGAATATCACAATTTTCCTTCCTTGTCTAAAACCTCTGTTGAGTCTCTAAGCCCCTAAGGCTGTGTTTTTCTATTCTCAGGAAGATAAACTTGGTTAAAATAATATATATATATATGCTCAACTACAAAGAAAGTATATCAGCCATTATAATGAAATATATTTGCAGTTTTATACAAAACAAATTTGTCATAGATGTGAAGTAGCTATGACTATTTTTCTTTTCCAACATTTAAGGCAATCTACTGCTCTCTTCCTTCTTATATGAACAATAGAATATCACAATTTTCCTTCCTTGTCTAAAACCTCTGTTGAGTCTCTAAGCCCCTAAGGCTGTGTTTTTCTATTCTCAGGAAGATAAACTTGGTTAAAATATTTTTGTCATTGTCTTTGTCTTTGGCCTGATTGATGCTTGTATCCATAAGTATAAAGAATTGCCTAAAATCAACAACTGACATAAAGAAAACCACAAATCATGAAAAGCAAAACAGATAGTTTAAAAAATACATATATATAGTTGAATCAGTCATTAATCTTTATTCTCCTTCCTGTTAAAGCAAAATGAATCATCTTTATCAAAGAATCAAAGATTTATTTCTGTATTAGCAAGGCAACAAATTTTGCAGAAGAATGAAATACTATTATTGTTGTGTTCAACAAATAAATAATGGGAGCCTGTCAAAAGGACATAGGAGTCAGCTTGAAAGGGTACTTGCTAGACAATTCTGGGACAAAATAAATATTGATGATAATGGATTTCAATCTTGAAAAAATAATATATGAGTCCATGTCTTTTAAAAGTATCTATTTATTTTATTATTTGGCTGTGTTGGGTCTTAGTTGCATCACGTGGGGTCTATCATTGTGGCCCACAGACTCTCTAGTCATGGGATATAGGCTCAGTAGTTTGGGCACATGAATTTAGTTGCTCTATAGCATGTAGGGTCTTAGTTCCCTGACCAGGGATCAAACTCACATCCCCTACATTGGAAGGCAGATTATTAACCATTGGGCCACCAGGGAAGTCCCTATGAGTCCAGGTTGATATAAACAAATGGCTTACTTAAGAATATCAGATGTGAAATGAACAGCAGATTTAGGTAACTACCATTTGAGAATCGGAGAAGGCAATGGCAACCCACTCCAGTACTGTTGCCTGGAAAATCCCATGGGCAGAGGAGCCTGGTAGGCTGAAGTCCATGGGGTCGCAAAGGGACACGACTGAGCGACTTCACTTTCACTTTTCACTTTCATGCATTGGAGAAGGCAATGGCAACCCACTCCAGTGTTCTTGCCTGGAGAATCTCAGGGACGGGGGAGCCTAGTGGGCTGCCATCTATGGGGTCGCACAGAGTCAGACACGACTGAAGCGACTTAGCAGCAGCAGTAGCAGTAGTACTAACTGATTAAAGTAAGAGTTGTATGTGGATGCAAAAAGTTCCAGTGGGTGAAAGTTTGATGAGGATCAGGATGTTAATAATTACATAGTCTTAGAGGATCTCTCACATATTATTTATTTACTGGAAACAGAAAAATAGCAACTTTACAGTGGAAAAATCTGAACAATGCCACCTTCATCAGGTGATTAAAGTTAATTTCACCAATGGAGGCACAAATCAACCTGTGCCTTTTAATATAATTGACTGAGAAGGACACACTGTAACTTCTGTTGTATTTCTCTCCCCAAATGTGTAAGCTGTATCTAGTCAATTGCCTTGTACTCTCAAAAATATCAAAACCTTGAAATATATATATATATATGTATATATGAGTAAAGAAATATTCCAATTTTAGAGCAAGTTGAAATGATAATAACTAATTTCAATGTTTGTTCCTGGATTAGATGCTGGACAGGAGGAAAAAAAGTAACTGTATAAAGAGTATTATGAGGACAATTGAAGAAATGTGGTATTGACTGTGGATTAGATATTAGTGTATCAGTGTTAAATCTTCTGATACTGGTAATTATATTGTTATAATACAAAATATCTTGTTAAGTACACATATTGAAATATTTAGAGGTAAAGATGTACAATATCTCCAGCTTATTCTCTAATGGTAAAAAAACCATGCAGATTGTATATAGTATATATTACATAAAGAGAAAGAGGGAGAGAGAATGATAGAACCAATGAGGCAAATTATAAACAACGGGTGGATCTCAATAAAGACTATATATGTGTATTAGTGTTAAATCTTCTGATACTGGTAATTATATTGTTATAATACAAAATATCCTTGTTAAGTACACATATTGAAATATTTAGAGGTAAAGATGCACAATATCTCCAACTTATTCTCTAATGGTAAAAAAAACCATGCAGATTGTATATAGTATATATTACATAAAGAGAGGGAGAGAGAATGATAAAACCAATGAGGCAAATTATAAACAACGGGTGGATCTCAATAAAGACTATATAAGAGTTATTTATTCTATTTTTTTAGCTTTTTTCTAAGTTTTTCTAAGTGTCCCAAAAAAAGTGACCAAAATGTTGAATAGCAAAATTTCCCCTTCAGCAAATGCCATCATTTGTATTTCACTGTGATGAAATGCAGCGAAAGAAAATAAAGCCCAGCTTCCAAAAATAAGCAGCCAAAGCTGTCATTTCCTAGTCATCAGTTATCTTTGTGTACGAGTTCTGATTTAGTTTTGTTTGTTTGTTTGATTTGTTTTGTTTTTATTCTTTGCATCCTTAAGTATAAAGCGGAAACCAAAAAGAGTGAAAAGTAAAGTGACCAAAATGTTGAATAGCAAAATTTCCCCTTCAGCAAATGCCATCATTTGTATTTCACTGTGATGAAATGCAGCGAAAGAAAATAAAGCCCAGCTACCAAAAATAAGCAGCCAAAGCTGTCATTTCCTAGTCATCAGTTATCTTGGTGTACGAGTTCTGATTTAGTTTTGTTTGTTTGTTTGATTTGTTTTGTTTTTATTCTTTGCATCCTTAAGTATAAAGTGGAAACCAAAAAGAGTGAAAAGGGGACATTCTATTAAGTTTAGCCCTACCACTTTAAGACAGGAAGCAGTTGATCAGTTTTAGGACCATATTTTCATGAAACGGGAGTATGGTTGTTTCCCAAGAATGGCCATAAATTACATCCTTCAACTCAGCCCCAACTAGTGGGAATTCATATGAAAAATTACTTGCTAGTTCTCTAGCTTCCTGCATGTCCCTCATGACATTTTGGCAAAGCAAAAGTGGGGGTGGCTGGATTGTAAACTATTTCCCAAAATTACAAAATATTTTGGAGCTGATACCAGACCTGTGCTCTTATCTGCTGACTGCACATAGTTTTAAACTATTCTGGTATGTCCCTCACATCTGCCTCAAATGCAGTCTAAGTAGTCTCTTTTCTTTTCTTTTGCCCTCTTGAACCAAAGAGATCCAGAGGTCAGAACAAAAAACAGAGCTCATATGCTAAAGAGAAGATCCTTCAGCAGGTCCAAGAAAAAAAGCTGAAAAGGAAGACAGGCTGAGAGATGTCTGTTAATCTGTAGCTGGTCCTCCTTTTTTCATTTCATGACAGGTGAGGGATACTTTATGGCAGGCACTGGTTTAGTACATTAGGGTACATTGTCTCATTTGGTCCATTAATATTTCTGAGATGGGCACTACATTTATTTCCACTTGGCAACTCAGATAACTTAAGTTTAGAGTAATAAAATGGTTTGGCAAATGTGAGCTGAAGAGTTGTGATTTGGACAATTTGAATGAAATGCTGCCTGACTTCAAAGTAGGCTTTACTAGGCTTTGCATGCATGCTCAGGCTCTTCAGTCATGTCTGACTCTTTGTGACCCTATGGACTGTGGACCGCCAGGCTCCTCTGTCCATAGGGTTTTCCAGGCAAGAATCCTGGAGTGAGTTTCCTTGCCCTCCTCTAGGGGATCTTCCTGACCCATCTCTTACGTCTCCCACATTGGCAGGCTGAGACTTTCCTGGTAGCTCAGATGGTGAGAATCTTCCTGCAATTTGGGAGACCTGGATTCGATCCCTGGTTAGGAAGATCTCCTGGAGGAAAGCATGGCAACCCACTCTAGTATTCTTGCCTGGAGAATCCTATGGACAGAGGAATTTAGCAGGTTACAGTCCATGGGGTTGCAGAATCCACAAGACTGCAACTTTCACTTTTGCTTTTGTTTATCACTAGAGCCACCTGGGAAGTCCACGTACCCTGTTTTATTAACTATAATGAATCCCCTGTCTATATTTTTTCCCCTGAGGACTCACGGTGCAGTGATACTGTCAACCACTTTTGCAGAATAAGTAGCACATCTTGGTTTAGAAACTATTATCTGTTTTCTGAACGCAGTGATTTTGTCAACAAACATTCCTCCAATCTACAGGCTGATAGTATTTGATCCTTATAGTGTTACCTCTTGGCAGTATAAGATTTTTAAGTGACTTCTGAATCTTTAGAGAGACAGAGATTAACACTTCTTTGATGTGGGCCACTTTTAAAGTCTTTATTGATTTGTTAAAATATTGCTTCTGTCTTATGTTTTGTTTTTTTTTGACTGTGAGGCATCTTAGCTCCTGGACTAGGGATCGAACCCGTCTGCTGCATTGGAAGGCAAAGTCTTAACCACTGGACCATCAGGGAATTTCCAAATTAACACTTTTATGAAGTGGATAATCATAATATGATTGCTCTAAAACTGATGAGGTGTTTGTGGCAAACTTCTGTATCAGATGGGTAAACCTCTATAGCAGTACTTCTAACCTGAGGTCCAGACCCACCAGACAGTCTTTGGAGGGTCTGTCAGCTTAGATGGGAATATATTTCACCTTCATTTTCACTAACATTTAAATTTCATATAAGTGGAATTTAGCACTGTCTTCCATTATGATTTTGATACAAATCAAAATGTTGTTAGCAATACCATGCCTGTCGACACTAGAAATCACAGATATTTTCAGTCGTATCAGTTGCTGCTCCTATTTCAAAATGTCACCTATGGTGTTGGAGAAGACTCTTGAGAGTCCCTTGGACTGCAAGGAAATCCAACCAGTCCATTCTGAAGGAGATCAGCCCTGGGATTTCTTTGGAAGGAATGATGCTGAAGCTGAAACTCCAGTGCTTTGGCCACCTCATGCGAAGAGTTGACTTATTGGAAAAGACTCTGATGCTGGGAGGGATTGGGGGCAGGAGGAGAAGGGGATGACCAAGCATGAGATGGCTGGATGGCATCACGGACTCAATGGGCATGAGTCTGAGTGAACTCGGGAGTTGATGATGGACAGGGAGGCCTGGCGTGCTGCAATTCATGGGGTCGCAAAGAGTCGGACACGACTGAGTAACTGAACTGAACTCATAATTAACTTGAAATTATGATAATTATTAGATTATTATTAAACTCATGACTAGAGCATATGTAAAATATTCAGAAGCATGTGTAATTGCTATATCACAAGTTTGTTTCTTTAAAATAGTACATCAATATTGTAATAGTGGTATTTCAACCCAGGTTTTATTTGTAATTATATATATATATATTTTTTTTACAACATTGCTTCTGTTTTATTTTTTTTTAATTTTTTGTAATTATATTTTTATATTATATATTTTAAAATGTTATCCTATTAATTGATTTACTAGCTATCCCAAAATGGTGCATGGCATGCAAATGGTTAGGAGTTCTGCTCTGTAGCACAAATCCCAACATAGACTGAGTAGGGAATAGCCTGGCTTAACAGCTGGCTGCTTTCAGGGACCCTGGAAAATTGCAGTGACCCCAGGGATGAATAAAAGTTCTAAATGCTGGAACAAGATAATTGTTAGGTTCTACCAAGTACATCCTACCCAGTGCTGCAGCAACCTTCTCCCTACTCCAGCCCCAACCCCTTCCAGAATCCAGAAGTCTGGGCAGTTATTCTGCTCAGCCCCACTGCTGTACTCCTTCCTACTCAATTTTAATGAAAGCAGCTCTCCTGGCAGCGGCTCAAGTGCAGCCCCAGTGCTCTGGGGAGCCAGGCCTGTGTCAGCAGGCCATGGGGGTGGATCAGAGCCAAGACTTTTGTGACTCTCTCCACCCTCATTTTCCTGAGAAAACACAGCCCAGGAGGACTTTGCTGGAGGCTTGATCAACTTAGCTATATATTTACTTTGTTGAAAACTTCAGTTGTTCTTTTATGTGTCATTTTCTCTAATTTCATGTGTTTTAATCCTTTCTTTTGCAACAAGCAGAATTCTGGTCACACCTACACAGGGGGCACCAGGTGTGTGCATATTTTCCTGATACTTACAAGACATCATAGACACTTGCTAGAAAATGAAAGATGAAAAATTTAGTAGTGTTAGATTTCTTTATATGTTCCAAATAAAATACCTGCTTCCTTTCCGTTTTGTTTTTTTGTTTGTTTGTTTTCTTATTGCTTCATATATTCTTCATCTAGGTTTCCTTATTTGATCTTTTTATTTTACTTTATTTATTTATGCAGTCTGAATAGTTCTTAGCTGAGTTTTTCATCAGAACTGTTCATTTTATACATAAACTATTCAGTTTCTTTCCCAAGTCTCTATGGAGCAAGGATCAAGACAGTGCGACATCAATGTCTAAATGCCTAAGTACATGTAACTTATGGAACTTCCCAGGTGATACTAGTGGTAAAGAACCCGTCTGCCAATGCAGGAGACATAAGAGATGTAGGTCTGATCTCTGGATTAGGAAGAACCCCGGGAAGAAGTGGTGATCCATCCCAGTGTTCTTGCCTGGAGAGTCCCATGGACAGAGGGCCTGGTGTGCTACAGTTTATTAGGTCACAAAGTCAGACATGACTAAAGCGACTTAGCACAACAGCACATGTAATTTACATTTCAAAAATGGAAAATGTGTGATACTATCATCACATTTAAACTAGCTTCTTTGAAGCTCTTTCATCAAATACTAGGACAAGTCCCTTCTGAGGTTTAACATATCTTAAAAATTAGAACTTAAAAATTCCACTTGCATGCAAGTTTTTAAGTCTTCATCTGACCCAGATGATATCAGAGATAATGTTCATAAACGTGATTTCTGAGTGTGACTGAGGCAAGTTCTAATCTGCATTATTGCCCCATTAGGGGACCAATGAACTGCCATATTATGGAAGTACCAGATGTATCAATGGATGTCCATCGCTTCTTGTAATCCCAGTATTTTTTACATTCTGCAAAATATTCCATGTATCAGACCTACTCTAGCCATTTGGCCAAATTTTCCTTGAAGATCATGAAATGTAGTCAACCCCATATTCTTTTCTAATTATTTGAACAATAATCAAAATCGAAGGTATTTGGCTTCATAATGCAATATATGAGTTTCTGCAGCAGATTCACCCTCCTAATTGCTTTGCTCTGGCCAATTCTAAAACGAACTTGCCTTATGTGAATGGTAGAGTGAGATGGTCCAGCAATGGACCAGGTGGTTGGCTCTGAGGGCAATCTGGATACAACTTCTGTGCTCTGTTAATTGCAGGAGACTTGGTGGTAAATGGCAAACTACAAGACAGACATCAGGAATAGATATCTGGATTTATTTCTGGAGGCTGCCATAACAAAGTACCATAAACTGGGTGTCTCAAACCCAGAAATGTGTTATGGTTCTGAGGGTGAGAAGTCAAATCAAAGTGTCAGCAGCATGGTTCATTCCTTCCTTTCTAAATATTTGTTTATTTCTTTGGCTGTGCGAGTCTTCCTTGTGACATGTGGGATCTTTAGTTATGGCCTGTGAACTCTTAGTTGTGCCATGTGGGATCTAGTTCCCTGACCAGGGGTCAACCCAGGACCCCTGCTTTGGGAGCCTGGAGTATTAGCCACTGGACCACCAGGGAAGTCCCAATTGTGTACCTATAGAGGCTGTAGGGGAAATCTGTTTCTGCCTTTCTCCCAGCTTCCCGTAGCTTCAGGCATTCCTTGTGTTGTAGATGGCGTTCTCTCTGTGTCTTCACACTAACTCCCCTCTGCACATGTCTGTCTCTGTAGCCAGATTTCTCCTGTTTATAAGAATGTGGTCACATTGGATGAGGACCCACCCTAATGATCTCATCTAAACTTGATCATCTGCAAAGACTCTATTTCCAAATAAGTTCTAACTTCATGTTCAAAGGCAGTGGGAGTTAGGACTTCAATATCAATTTCAACTCAGTCCATGGAATTCTCCAGGCAAACTACTGGAATGCGTAGCCATTCGCTTCTCCAGAGGATCTTCCTGACCCAGGGATAGAACCTGGGTCTCCTGCATTGCAGGAAGATTCTTTACCATCTGAGCCACTCTAGACCCCAATATCAGTTCAACTCATAACAATATCTATCATGAAAAACCACCAGAGAGAATAATTTGTAACTATAAGTAAAATTTATGTGAATCCTACTGTTTAGCTTGTTAATTTTTTTTAATTCTAGACATCTTATTTAGATGATAGAATGCCAAAAGTACCATGAATGTTCTTGTTCTATAAATTATCAATGCTATTCAATTATTCTTACATTTTCCAGAGACTGTGGTTCTTTATTGTTTTCTCATAGACCTTGTTGGCATTTTTCTAAATTTCATTGCTCCCCCTACATTTCATAAACACTAGACTCTCCCTCTGTTATGCCAGATAAGCACATGTTTAAAGAATGGGTAAAAGATTGCTTTTGTAAGTAAAATACACATCTGCGACCCTACTATTTGGGAAACTTGATTCAATTTCATTCATTTGAAACAGTCAGAGTCTGTACCACTGCTTAATATTTTTCATTGTCCACAACAATAACCTTCACAGTGGTTATCTATGTTCTTCTAAAGCAGCATAGATTGTAATGAAATTTAAAATCAAGCACCCACCACAGCTCTTTGGCATTTTTCTAAATTTCATTGCTCCCCCTACATTTCATAAACACTAGACTCTCCCTCTGTTATGCCAGATAAGCACATGTTTAAAGAATGGGTAAAAGATTGCTTTTGTAAGTAAAATACACATCTGCGACCCTACTATTTGGGAAACTTGATTCAATTTCATTCATTTGAAACAGTCAGAGTCTGTACCACTGCTTAATATTTTTCATTGTCCACAACAATAACCTTCACAGTGGTTATCTATGTTCTTCTAAAGCAGCATAGAATTGTAATGAAATTTAAAATCAAGCACCCACCACAGCTCCCCCCATTCATTGTTCATTTTGGCTGCGCTCTGTGCAGCATATGGCATCTATTTCTCCAGTCAGGGATGAACCCCTGCCCCCGGCAGTGGCAGTGCAGAGTCTTGATCGCTGGACCCCTAGGGAAGTCCTTCCCCGTTCTTCCATTCAAGAGAAACTGAAGAAACCTTGGGTGATCCTAGGACCCTGTGAATTGCCTGGAAAAACACTGACCCAGAAAAGAAATGTGTAACAAGTCACATTTTTTCCATTACTTAAGGGAAATTGTGGTGTTAATTTTTTTCTTAATCTCTGGGCTAAGTATAAATCTGTGACTCACCCAAACTACCTCATTCCTAGACCATAAATATTAGGAGTGATGACTTATAAGGGAGGTCATGTTGACGTGTGGTGAGTAAATGCTTGTCTGCACATATTAATTTAACAAGAAAATAGCACTTTCCTAAGTAGCATAACATAAACAGTAGAGAAGTCAATGTAAGTGGAAAGCAGTGTTATTTTTGAAAAGCTATGATGGCAAAAGAATCCTTTTTTTCACCCCCAAATAATAATGCAATTGTATTAGGCTTTAGAGTCTAAGAATACATGTGTAGATCTGGTTCCAATCAAAAAAAAGTCTATTAAGTTTCCAATCCTATGGGAAAATTAAATTTATATATATATATATTTGTTCATTGCAAATTTCTATTCCTAGTACATGGAAAATCCCAAGGAGGTGTTCCAGCTGCACTGAATTTTCTCAAGTTATCCATGTTAGACTTCACTCCTAGGGCACTGCTACATAACTTGAGTTTCAGAGGCAGAAATGGGATGGTGTCATGCGTTCTCTGTTCTTGGAATAAAGCTCTACTTTGTCCAGGATCAGGCAGGACACATCAAAGACCTCAGTCTCCAAGAGGTGGCTTGCTTCGTAGTCCACTCTGTTAAGAAAAATTGAACACTATAGAAAACATTTTCAGAAAAGAAAAAAAAAAAACACCTATTACAGTAGATGGGACAGAAATATCACTTGATCTCTAAAGCAGGTAAATTGGTGCATTTAAAAGTTTTCTAAGTCCATGTAGACTGTCAGAAATATTAAATGAAAGGCTTTGGTTTTCCTTAGTCATGAAATGTCTACTTCTGTAACTTTGCTAATGCTGATTTCTGCTTTCTTTTCTGCCTGTTTTGGTAGTACATTGTTCTCTGCTTTCCTCAGATGGCTTTCCAAAATGACCATGGCTGATATTCCTATCGGTCAACCACAGTATTTTGCATTGCACAACAAAATAGCATCAACCTTCTATATTTTATAGTTCCTGGGTTATCTCATGTGCCTCTTGGTTATCTCAGAAGCTATTTGTCTCCAACTTGCAGGCAAGAGGGTGGTCTTGGAGTTAATTTATACTATGGTGGTGACAAGTTCAGGACTTAGCCCATGAGAAACATTCAACATTTGTTGTAAAATGACATATTTACAATCAAATGATTATGGCAGTTTAAGAGTCGTAAGAGTAAGGGGACCCTCTGTCTAGCAATCCCTTCACAGGGAAGAAAAACCTCATCTAATTTATGCAGAAAGAGCAAGCAAAATAAAAGTGGAATTCTGTTGACCTAATCCCATCAGCTTTCTCGGCTTAAAACGAGGGGGTCTTTCCTGCGGGCTCAGACGGTATAGAATCTGCCTGCAATGCAGGAGACCCAGGTTGGGAAGATCCCCTAGAGTAGGGAATGGCAACCCACTCCAGTATTCTTGCTTGGGAAACCCCATGGGCAGAGAAGCCTGGTGGGCTACAGCCCATGGGGTCTCCAAGAGTCAGACACAACTAGCACATTCACTTTTATTTTCTCAAGGAGGGTCATACCTTTCCTGAGGAAGTGTTGTTTATACTGGTAGTGCCCTCTAGCGGCTGATAACTAACTTCTTGGGTCACTCCAATCCGTTTCACCTTCAACTACCAATTAGCACTCTCCCAACTCCACTCCATTTCAGCAGATTTCTCTTTCAAAGGGACTTGGGATGCTACAGTCTACCACAAATGTTGCTAGTGTGCCCTTTGCGAATTCAACTGAGGTGAATACCAGTTTTTACCCTTCCAAGTCATTCAGATGCCAGCATGCGTGCAATTTAACTGTTGCTTGCAAACCCTTGGCTTGGGTGTGTTTATGTAAACAGTTCAAAGCTGTGGACTATGTGTCTGGCATGCTGCCTCCAAGACACAAAAGAGAAATCAGCATGTTTTCCATTTACAACACATGTGGTTCTTATTGTCTTACAGAGATTGGTCCTTGTTTGTACTTCATTTTATTTTTTTTAAGTGAGTTTTCCATGGTGAAATAAAATGTGTTCATTATAGAAAATGTTGAAAAGACAGAGGAAAAAAATCACTCAGAATTCCACCAAAGCCACGGCGGATTTTAGATGTAGCCTGACAAGATAGCCTGCTTCCCTGGACCAGGGAACGTTAGGGCCTGTCCCCTTTGTGTCCTCAGGGAACAGGCTCCAAGGGACTGAGAGTGAGCATGTCATTAACCTCCCTTGCAGCTGCTTTTTCAATTTATAAAGTACAATGATAATATGGCATTTGTTTACTTTCATTTTCTGTCTCAAATTAGGTCCAGTAATTGCATAATAATAGCAGCCATTTATTTATTTAGCACAGAATTTCAAAGCCTAACCTTAGAGTTGCCATTTGCCTTCTGGAGAATAACAATTCAGCCCAAACTTGATTCATCCCTATAATCTCCCACATCTCTGCCAGGATTTGTTCTTGTAATAATAATAACTGCCATTGATTAAGTTCTTATTATGGAAGATAATACAGTGGTTAAGTATGTAGCCTTGAATTTTAATTCAAACTTTTCCCCCTCATAGCTGTGTGATCATGCATGAGCCTAAAGTCTGTTCTACAGTTTCCTGGTTTGTCAATAAAGGCCCTGCCCCACAGGGTTTTAAGAGAAAACCAAGTCCTTAGAACAGACCTGGGTACCTGGGAAGCACTCTGTAATTGTTAGGTATTATTATTACTATATGGTCTGTGAAGAAAGCTGAGCGCTGAAGAATTGATGCTTTTGAACTGTGGTGTTGGAGAAGACTCTTGAGAGTCCCTTGGACTGCAAGGAGACCCAACCAGTCCATTCAGAAGGAGATCAGCCCTGGGATTTCTTTGGAAGGAATGATGCTAAAGCTAAAACTCCAGTACTTTGGCCACCTCATGCAAAGAGTTGACTCATTGGAAAAGACTCTGATGCTGGGAGGGATTGGGGGCAGGAGGAGAAGGGGACGACAGAGGATGAGATGGCTGGATGGTATCACCAACTCGATGGACATGAGTCTGAGTGAACTCTGGGAGTTGGTGATGGACAGGGAGGCCTGGCGTGCTGCGATTCATGGGGTCGCAAAGAGTCAGACACGACTGCGCGACTGAACTGAACTGAACTGTATTTGACATTATGCTGTGCGTGTATGTTTAGCTGCTAAGTCGTGTCCAATTCTTGCTACACTATGGACTGTGACCTGTCAGACTCCTCTGTCCATGGCATTTTCCAGGCAAGAATACTGGAATAGGTTGCCATTTCCTTCTCCAGAGATCTTCACAACCCAGGGTTCCAACCCACATGTCCTGCAATGCAGGCTGATTCTTCACCGCTGAGCCACCAGGGAAGCCCCAGACATTATACTACATTCTTTTTAGTAATTATGCCACTGAACCCTCGTAGCAATCGTATGAGTTAGATATGCTTTACCCTGTTTCAGCTACCAAAAATAAAACAGAACCTCCGTGACTTGTTCAAATCACACAGCAAGTTACCAGTAGACCTAAATCCTAGCCTGGATTTGACTATCATAAAGCCTGAGCTCGCCATCCTTTTTGGATGTAGTAGGTTAACTATCATTTTGTCTCTTTACTTTTTATTGAAGTATAAGATATATTATATATATATAAGAATGCACAAATCACAAGTTTAAAGCTATATGAATTTTCACAAATGAAGTCAACTGAGAAGTGAGCATCACAACTTTGATAGATCCTTGGGACGTGTCCGTATGGCTGCATCCAGTCATTAATGCTTCCAACAGTCACCACTAAGCTCATTTCCAAGACATAGATGGGTTTGCCTGTTTTAACCCTTTTCGTGTCTGACTTTATTCACTCGGTTTTATGTTTGCAAGATTCATCTTTGTTTATCATTTTCATTACTATCTGGTTTATATCCATTGACAAATCCAAGTGCATCCGTTCTACCCTTGGATATTTGGAAGATTTCTGGTTTGGGATTAACATGAATATTGTCCTATGTGCTATTGTGCTAAGTCGTGTCTGACTCTCTGCAACCCCATGGATGGTAGCCCACCAGGCTCCTCTGTCCAAGGAATCCTCTAGGCAAGGATACTGGAGTGGGTTGCCATTTCCTTCTCCAGGGAGTCTTCCTGACCCAAGGATCAAACCCAGGTCTCCTGCATTGCAAGGCAGATTCTTTACTGATTGAGCTGTGAAGGGAAGCCCCCAAATATGAATATTGTTATGAATATTGCTGCTATAATAATGTTTGTATGTGACTTTTGGTGACTATACATATGCTTTCCATTTGTTTAAGAAATAGGAATGG
>SJXQ01001147.1:103037-124074 GCA_006408695.1 Aepyceros melampus
TAGGAATGGGGGGGTGGGGGTGGGGGAGGACTTCCCTGGTAGTCCAGTGGTAAAGACTCTGGGCTTCCAATGTAAGGGATGTGGGTTTGATTTCTGAAAGGGCAACTAAGATCCTGGATGCCGAGTGGTGCAGTCAAAAAAAAAAGAATCTAGGAGCAAAACTGTTGGGTTTTTGAGCAAGCATATTTTTAGCTTTAGTATTTATTACCATATTCTTTTCCAAAATAATTGTAGCAATTTATACTCCTTAGAGAGTTAACTTTTAACCTACTTAAGATAATTAGAGGCTACTTTTTATTTTTAAAACCATTAGGACAAAAGATAATTTGTTCTAAATATTTTTGGGGTTTAAAAAAGAAAATCAGTTAAGAATTAGTTGCTCCTGTAAAAGCACATGAGTTTAAATTTACTTACACAATAGAAATGTCTCATTTTTGATGTAGTTAAATAGTATCATGTGAATAAACTATCAAGAAATCTAAAGGAATAAAAAGAGTAAGCAAAGCTGTGATGTTTATGGCAAATTAACTCAGGGACAGAATAGCTTGCTTGCTGGTGTGCTTGGAAGCATATTACACAGTCATCCATAAACTGTGTGGTCCACACAGAACTAGCTGTTTAATATCAGGGATCTTGTCTTTATTACTTGCGAAGATTGTGGAAAGACAGAAAGGGATCACATTAGAAAGTCCTAATTGTTTGCAAATTCTTAGTAGAAAATCCATTGCTCAAAAGAAATCTTATTTTGAATTGCAAAATGTTAACCAGAGGAGCCGCTATGTTGAAACAAATGTGAGAAAGCCTCTCATCTCCACCTGTACTGCTTCCCTTCTTTGCTCCTGGCAAGCTCCAAAGGCCATGGTAGATCCAAGGAGCAGGACATGAGAACGAAGGCCTGTATCCTGGGTGATAAAGTGTACTTGTCTTGCATGACCACAGTCAGGAGGTGGCAACTCTCAGGAACAAGGTGTCAAGGAAGGATCATGAGGCCACAGTGAGCGCACAGGGCAAAGTATGCCAGGAGTTGCAAAGAATTAAGAACTGCATTCCTAATTAATTAGTAATGCCTGTCGCAGGCATAGAAGCGGATAGTGAGTGTCTGTAGGCTGGCCTTAAATATCATTCATCTATATGATATATATTGATATAGACATACTTTCTTTTATGGATTTTATTTCCTAGTAACTCCAAACTCAGTAACAGAGTGATTGATATGTTGGCATAGTCAAGCAGACAGCTAATTGTTTGGTAAAGATAGGCTAAATTGTGACGTAGGAATCACCGAGGTACATATTATCTTTCTGTATTTGTCCAGAATAGCTTTTGGGATAAATTACTAAAAGTGGAATTTCTTCCATTAGCATTAAATCTCCCATACTCTTCTATAGAATTGAACTCTGCCTCGCTGACGTGTAACTCAGGTTACATTTTGCGCTATGCTATCATTATGGTGAATATCTATCTCCGCATCAGAACTGCAAAACCCTGGAGTATAAGTTTTGTCTTGTTTATCTATATTTCATCCCTCTCTCCCCACAGCTGAGCCTAGCACAGTGTTTCCTTTTTCCATAATAAGTGTGGACGCATATATTTTGCTTTAAATAATAATGGTACATTTTAAGAAATGCTAAGAATTGTGTCATAATTCAGCTTATGTCAGGAAAGCCTGAGGTGAATTAATAAAAACTAGAACATTTTCTATATTTTAGTATAGAACAAAGAAACAAACACTGTCTTGTTCTTCTCAGTTACTATTATGGACAACATTAACAGTTCAGTTCAGTCGCTCAGTTGTGTCCGACTTTTTGCGATCCCATGAAATAGCAGCACACCAGGCCTCCCTGTCCATCACCAACTCCTGGAGTTCACTCAAACTCACGTCCATCGAGTCGGTGATGCCATCCAGCCATCTCATCCTCTGTCGTCCCCTTCTCTTCCTGCCCCCAATCCCTCCCAGCATCAGAGTCTTTTCCAATGAGTCAACTTTTCTCATGAGGGGGCCAAGTTAAAGGACCACTAACGAATTTAATGGAACTGCTTTCCTAATCATTGATATTCATTGTAGAGACCAAAATTTCAGAGCTTAATATCAGAGCGGGAATATATGAATATTAAAAAAAAAATCTCTAAATGCCTACAAAATCACTGGTTTTAACAAAAGTGACCTTGCATAGTTTGCTTCATGCCCCCCACCCAGTGCCTCTGCCCTTGGCATCAATGACCGATTTATCAAGCCATCTCACATAAAGCTTTTCCCCTGATAATTACTATGTCTAGATTATTTTATATGAAGTTTCTTGTACTGACATCATAAAGACATTTTTCCAGGGTATTTAAGTGTTTACGATTGCAGGACTCAGCTCCACATTCTTTCAGAAACAGGAAGGTTCACTAAAGCAGACCATTACTGGCGCTGTTCATCACTTACTATATGTTTTGTTTTTTAGGCCAGTTGGGTTTGGTCTCTACTTGCTTTTCCTTTTTTTTTCAGTTTTACATTATGATTTTATTATGTGTTTTCACCCAGAATACTATAGCAATGATGGTGTATCTTGCATGCTCAGTCACCTGATAATCATTTGCTCCCCATTACGCCTGATGTTCACTGTTTCTTGGAAAAAAAAATTTATCATTTGAGTTGACTTTGTTTCAGAAACTTAACATAACTGAGCATGCATTAATAACATGATTCTTGTAAAAGTGTTTGAAAATACAGGAAATGATAAAGAAGAGTATGTCTGTTACCTAAGAGCAGAGTGTAATGGAAACTTATAAGAACAAAGCTTGATCAATTACAGGTTCCACTGGCCTCTACATATTTTATTCGTCCCTTCTTGTTTTTTCCAGTTAAAAAGCTGGAAAATATTTTGCATTTTCCTTTTGGAAAATAAAAAATTCCCCATGATGGCCAGTCTGTCTAGTCTTCTGTGTCCTTTGATTTTATTACCTACAATTCACTTACAGTTTGTTTTGAATGCACCTGTAACCTTGTCTTCTGGAAAGTTTCTCCCTCTGGCTTTTTTCTCTCTGTTCAGTTGTTTAAGAAGATACTGCTCTCATTGGCTGGGTGTGTCTCTGCTTTCAATTTTTGCAGTGCTTTCTTAGATCTACCTAACCACTCTCTCTTTGAGAGAAGTTCTCAGATTTTACATGCCTCCGTGTTATTCTGAGGGAAACTGATGTACTTTACATATATGTTTGACATGTTTCCTGTGCACAGACTACTATTATCCATCAAGACTCATAGACATGTTTCCTGACTCCAGAGACATATTTTTATAGAAGTGGTAGGATTAGCCCCAATTTTATGAACATACGTTTTTCCAAGTACGAAATAATTCAGTGGTCTCTCTTTTCTGATTTGGCATCTTAATACATGAAATTCTCAAAATCTACCTTCATTTGGATCTTGTCTTCAGTTAATCATTCTAGAGCAATGTTTTGTTTGCTGTTGAATGTTGCTAAATAGTTCATCACATTTTGATGGAGGCATTCTGGATCAGTGGGTATAATTTCAGATACAAGTTCTACACATACATGTATTATTTTTTCAAAGTTTCAGTCTCCCCCCATCTTATATCAGTATAACAGGATGCTAATTTACACACTGTTCTAAAAAATAAATATATCTGCAAAATTTCAGTTACAAAATAATTCCATTTTCTCCATCTTTATTCAGATTATTTAAGCCTAAATTAACTAAAGACCATCCCCCTAAATAGTCATCTCATTTGGCTCCTAAAGACACAGTTTTAGTTCAAGAATGTTACAAAACACTCTTTTGCTTAGAGCAAATTTTACAGTATGAATAATGTTCATTTTCAGACACAGATTTTCATCTTTTTGATTTATAGTATTAAGGTCACAGAATTCTGTGAACCAAAGCCAGAGAGTCTTTCTGGTCACCAGAATGATTATAACTTTCATCCTCTGTTTACCAGGGGATAGTGAATTCATTTTGTTAAGATGAGATCTGGCATGAACCTTACTCCAGGCTTCACTAGGCAAACATAGTTCAGTTAGTTCAGTCCAGTCGCTCAGTCGTGTCTGACTCTTTGCGACCCCATGAGTTGCAGCACACCAGGCTTCCCTGTCTGTCACCAACTCCTGGAGTTCACTCAGACTCACATCCATTGAGTAAGTGATGCCATCCAGCCATCTCATACTCTGTTGTCCTCTTCTCCTCCTGCCTCCAATCCCTCCTAGCATCAGAGTCTTTTCCAATGAGTCAACTCTTCACATGAGGTGGCCAAAGTACTGGAGCTTCAGTTTCAGCATCATTCCCTCCAAAGAAATCCCAGGGCTAATCTTCAGAATGGACTGGTTGGATCTCCTTGCAGTCCAAGGGACTCTCAAGAGTCTTCTCCAACACCACAGCTCAAAAGCATCAATTCTTGGGCGCTCAGCTTTCTTCACAGTCCAACTCTCACGTCCATACATGACCACTGGAAAAACCATAGCCTTGACTAGATGGACCTTAGTCGACAAAGCAATGTCTCTGCTTTTGAATATGCTATCTAGGTTGGTCATAACTTTTCTTCCAGGGAGTGCTGCTGCTGCTAAGTCACTTTAGTTGTGTCCAACTCTGTGCTATCCCATAGTCAGCATGATGTACTTTACATATATGTTTGACATGTTTCCTGTGCACAGACTACTATTATCCATCAAGACTCATAGACATGTTTCCTGACTCCAGAGACATATTTTTATAGAAGTGGTAGGATTAGCCCCAATTTTATGAACATACGTTTTTCCAAGTACGAAATAATTCAGTGGTCTCTCTTTTCTGATTTGGCATCTTAATACATGAAATTCTCAAAATCTACCTTCATTTGGATCTTGTCTTCAGTTAATCATTCTAGAGCAATGTTTTGTTTGCTGTTGAATGTTGCTAAATAGTTCATCACATTTTGATGGAGGCATTCTGGATCAGTGGGTATAATTTCAGATACAAGTTCTACACATACATGTATTATTTTTTCAAAGTTTCAGTCTCCCCCCATCTTATATCAGTATAACAGGATGCTAATTTACACACTGTTCTAAAAAATAAATATATCTGCAAAATTTCAGTTACAAAATAATTCCATTTTCTTCCATCTTTATTCAGATTATTTAAGCCTAAATTAACTAAAGACCATCCCCCTAAATAGTCATCTCATTTGGCTCCTAAAGACACAGTTTTAGTTCAAGAATGTTACAAAACACTCTTTTGCTTAGAGCAAATTTTACAGTATGAATAATGTTCATTTTCAGACACAGATTTTCATCTTTTTGATTTATAGTATTAAGGTCACAGAATTCTGTGAACCAAAGCCAGAGAGTCTTTCTGGTCACCAGAATGATTATAACTTTCATCCTCTGTTTACCAGGGGATAGTGAATTCATTTTGTTAAGATGAGATCTGGCATGAACCTTACTCCAGGCTTCACTAGGCAAACATAGTTCAGTTAGTTCAGTCCAGTCGCTCAGTCGTGTCTGACTCTTTGCGACCCCATGAGTTGCAGCACACCAGGCTTCCCTGTCTGTCACCAACTCCTGGAGTTCACTCAGACTCACATCCATTGAGTAAGTGATGCCATCCAGCCATCTCATACTCTGTTGTCCTCTTCTCCTCCTGCCTCCAATCCCTCCTAGCATCAGAGTCTTTTCCAATGAGTCAACTCTTCACATGAGGTGGCCAAAGTACTGGAGCTTCAGTTTCAGCATCATTCCCTCCAAAGAAATCCCAGGGCTAATCTTCAGAATGGACTGGTTGGATCTCCTTGCAGTCCAAGGGACTCTCAAGAGTCTTCTCCAACACCACAGCTCAAAAGCATCAATTCTTGGGCGCTCAGCTTTCTTCACAGTCCAACTCTCACGTCCATACATGACCACTGGAAAAACCATAGCCTTGACTAGATGGACCTTAGTCGACAAAGCAATGTCTCTGCTTTTGAATATGCTATCTAGGTTGGTCATAACTTTTCTTCCAGGGAGTGCTGCTGCTGCTAAGTCACTTTAGTTGTGTCCAACTCTGTGCTATCCCATAGTCAGCATCTTTTAATTTCATGGCTGCAGTCACCATCTGCAGTGATTTTGGAGCCCAAAAAAATAAAGTCTGACAGTTTCCACTGTTTCCCCATCTATTTGCCATGAAGTGATGGGATCAGATGCCATGATCTTCATTTTCTGAATGTTGAGCTTTAAGCCAACTTTTTCACTCTCCATTTTTAATTTCATCAAGAGGCTTTTTAGTTCCTCTTCACTTTCTGCCATAAGGATGGTGTTGTCTACTTATCTGAGGTTATTGATATTTCTCCCGGCAATCTTGATTCCAGCTTGTGCCTCTTCCAGCCCAGCATTTCTCATGATGTACTCTGCATATAAGTTAAATAAGCATGATGACAATATACAGCCTTGACATACTCCCTTTCCTATTGGGAACCAGTCTGTTGTACCATGTCCAGTTCTAACTGTTTCTTCCTGACCCGCATATAGGTTTCTCAAGAGGCAGATCAGGTGGTCTGGTATTCCCATCTCAGAATTTTCCACAGTTGATTGTGATCCACACAGTCAAAGGCTTTGGCATAGTCAATAAAGCAGAAATAGATGTTTTTCTAGAACTCTCTTGCTTTTTCCATGATCCAGTGGATGTTGGCAATTTGATCTCTGGTTCCTCTGCCTTTTCTAAAACCAGCTTGAACATCAGGATGTTCACGGTTCATGTATTGCTGAAGCCTGGCTTGGAGAATTTTGAGCATTACTTTACTGGTGTGTGAGATGAGTGCAATTGTGCGGTAGTTTGAGCATTCTTTGGTATTGCCCTTCTTAGGGATTGGAATGAAAACTGACCTTTTCCAGTCCTGTGGCCACTGCTGAGTTTTCCAAATGTGCTGACATATTGAGTGCAGTATTTTCACAGCATCATCTTTCAGCAAACATAGCCCCCACTCCTTTTTTGAGGTTTCACTAAATTAGATTTACAAACTGGACATAATTAAAAGCTTTAGAATACCAAGGAAAAGGCAGATTTGAGGGAGATAGAGATTTCCTTTTAAGAATGTTTGACTGAAACAAAAATAAAAAGAAAACTGAAGACAGGGGTTGTTAATGTAATTTTTTTCTAAGTTGATTTGCTTGTAGCTAATCTGCATGCTTTTGTATTGCTTACCAGTCCAATGCAAAGTCCAACTCCCTAAAGATAAACAGGATTTGGGAGGCTGCCTGCTCAGAAATTCCAGGATTAACCTTCACTGTGTTCTTGACTTGCTACTTTTAGTCTAGGTGGGTCCCATCTCTGTGCCTCAAAAAAATGGTTCCAGTTTATATACACCAAGGGCTTCTCAGGTGGCTTAGTGGTAAAAAATCCTCCTACCAATGCCAGAGACCTGGGTTCAATCCCTGGGTCAGGAAGATCCCCTGGAGGAGGAAATAGTAACCCGCTCCAGTATTCTTGACTGGATAATCCCATAGATAGAGGAGCCTGGCAGGCTGCAGTCCATGGGGGTCGCAAAGAGTCGGACATGACTTAGCAACTGAGATGCTTGCAGGCAGTTCTAAGGCAAATCAAAAGAGTAACTTTGTACTTTCCATGATAGCACAGTAGATAGAACAGCCTGGGCTTTCAAGTTGGTGGGCTTAGATTTGATTTCTGTTAAGGCAGTGTAACCCACTGAGGGAGGACAGGTAAATTGCTCAGGCCATTTGAACTTTAGGTGCCTCACCTATGAAAAGAAAATAAAAATATCTACTTTATCTTGCAAGAATATTGTATGAGACATATATACAGGGTGACCATGTAATTTATCATCTAAACCAAAAATACATTTGAGAGTAAAAGTGGCATTTTAAAAATTATGCCAAGGCAATAGCAGTAAAATAAGGCTCTCCTGGAAAACCAGGAATATAATATAATATAACATAATATAATGTAATGCAATATAATTATGTGCATGCTAAGTCACTTTGGTAATGTAATAAAATATAATTATGTGCATGCTAAGTTGCTTCAGTCGTGTCGACTCTTTGCAACCTTACGGACTACAGCCCACCAGGCTCCTCTGTCCATGGGATTCTCCAGGCAAGCATATGGGAGTGGGTTGCCATGCCCTCCTCCAGGGGATCTTCCTAACCCAAGGGTTGAACCCCACATCTCTTACCAGCAGGCGGGTTCTTTACCACTAGTGCCACCTGGGAAACCCTGTAATATAATTTCTATATATATTAAATATAACATAATACATATAATATTTATCATAATACAAGGAGCCTGGTACGTTGTAGCATCTGGTGTCAGTTTCTTTACCTTTTATTTGGAACATTTATAGTTTTTAAAACACTTTTATATATAGCATGGGATTTTATAATCACAGCAGTCTTGTAAGGTATATTTACTTGTTCTCCTTTTACAAATAAAACCACTGGAGCTCAGAAAGCATAATTTCCTTGCTTTAAATTCTTTGGAAAGTTGCAGAGGTGGGACTCAAATCTAATTCTTACCATTTCAAGTGTAGAGTATTGTGTTTCCCTGTACCACAATTTCTCCCAAAGAGCTTGTAAACACACTTTCTGTGTAATTGTGGGCTCATGTGGCTGGTATAATTTTTTCTAAAACCACCTAATTTCAATCTCCAATCATATTCTGTTTTCTGACATAAACTTAAAATAGCCAATTTTTCTGAGTTTACTCTGAAACTTCAGATTTTCTGCAGTGGACTTATAGTCCACTGTGGGTTTTGTTGCTGCCTATTTATCTCCTGATGTGATGTGGAAGATATTAATGCATGGATTTCCATCAAGCCCTGGAAGTTCTTCACCACTGTCCCTGCAGGTGTCTGCTGGCATTGATATTCAGGCAGGGTCATCCCTCTGGGCTCCTAACCATCTCATCCTCTGGTTAGAGAGCACAGAGGTAGCATCACCAACTCAGTGGACATGAATTTGAGGAAACTCCAGGAGATGGTGAAGGACAGGGAATCCTAGTGTGCTGCAGTCTGTGGGGTCACAAAGAGTCGGACACAATGGAGAGACTGAACGACAACAACAAAAAGAGTACGTAATATATATGGGCTTCCCTAGTGGCTCAGATGGTAAAGAATTTGCTTGTAATGCAGAAGACTCAGGTTCAATTCCTGGGTTGGGAAGATCCTGTGGAGGAGGGCATGGAAACCCAGCCCCGTATTCTTGCCTGGAGAATTCCATGGAAAGAGGAACCTGACAGGCTATAGTCCATGAGGTCACAAAGAGTAGGATACAACTGAATGACTAACACTAACATATATATATATATATATTCACATTCATATATAAATATATGTTCATATATATATATATGTCCCAAATATATTTTTCACATAATCTGTGAAATTAGGTAATATGAGAAACTTGAGTCATAAAAACTAAATAAAACTAAAAATGAATTATTAAATACTTGTTAATTGAGCTGTTTCTAGTCCTGTGACGCCACTGTAGTTCAGGGAAATCCATTTTGCATTGCCCACATGAAAAATGCTGGAATATATATAACATACGGCTGAGCTAAAAGAATAGAAGAGAGTACTAAAGAGGCAGAAATAACAATAAGATCAAGAAGCCCTGGAATTTACTTATCCCCTAAAAAAATCTAAACCATAATCTGATTTCAGTCCTGAAATGTAAAGAGCTTCTAAATGATCACTTTTATCCTTACAACAAAAACAACAAAAAGCTGAACACACAAAGTTAATTACTTTTTCTGGTCCAACCAAAAAAGTGAAGTTGGTAAGCAATATACCATATCCTGAAATCTAGAAAGACGAGTACAGAAAATGATAGCCAAGATTAGCTTACCTGGACATAAGCTAATGGAACTATCTCATGAACAAGCAAGAGAAGAGAAATTATAGAATCATAATTAGAGTACAAAAAAAAAAAAAAACACTTGACAAAATCCAGCACTCATTCATGCTGAAAACTCTCAGCAACCTAGGAATAGAGAGGAACTTCCTCAACTTAATAAAGAATATCTACAAAAAACCAACAGCTAACATTATAATTAATGGTGAGACACTAGAAGTTTTCTTGCTAAAATAAAAAACAAGGGAAAAAATGATTCTTTTCACCACTCCTTTTCCACAGTGTAGAATGTTCTAGAAAATGCAATAAGGCAAGAAAAGAGTAGAAATAGATTGGAAAGAAAGAAATAAACTGTCTTTGTTCACAAGGACATCATCATATATGTAGAAAATCTCAAAAAGTAGACAAAAAGAAAGAAACCTCTTGGATATAATAAATGATTATAGCAAAGTGTCAACATATGAGGTTAAAATACAAAAGTCCATCGTCTTCCTTTATACCAGCAATGTGCTTAGTTGCTCAGTCATGTCCTACTCTTTGCAACCCCATGGACTGTAGCCTGTCAGGCTCCTCTGTCCATGGGGATTCTCCAGGCAAGAATACTGAAGTGGGTTGCCATATCCTCCTCCAGAGGATCCTCTCAACCCAGGAATTGAACTAGGGTCTTCTGCATTGCAGGCAGATTCTTCACCATCTGAGCCACTAGGGAAGCCCTTATACTAGCAAAAGACAAGTGGAATTTGAAACTAAAAGCATAATATAATGTTTATTAGCACCCCCAAAATGAAACAATTGAGTAGATACATAATAAATATGTTTATGATGTATAGGAGAAAACTACTAAACTCTGATGTTAAAAACCAAAAAACTAAAAAACGCCATGTTTATAGATAGGAAGACTCAGTATTGTCAAGATGACAATTTTCCTCAACTCAACCTAAAGATTCACTACAGTACCATTCGAAGTCTCAAGGTTATTTTGTGAACATAGACAAGCTAATCCTAAAGTTTATGTGGCGACGGAAAAGACCCAGAATAGCCAACACAGTACTGAAAGAGAACCAAACTGAACTGATACCACCCGACTCAAGATTTACTATAACCTAAAACAATGAGGGGGGCTTCCCAGGTGGCTCAGTGGCAAAGAATCCATCTGCCGATGCAGAGACGCAGATGTGGGTTCGATCTCTGGGCCGGGAAGTTCCCCTGGAGAAGGAAATGGCAACCCACTCAAGTACTGCCTGGAAATTTCCATGAACAAAGGAGCCTAGCGGGCTACCGTCCATGAGGTCGCAAAAAAGTCAGAAACAACTTAGCAACCAAACACAGCAAAATCTTACTACGATCCAGCAATTGTACTCCTAAATATTCACTCAAATTGTCTGGTAACTTCTGTTACCTAAATACCTTCATGTGAATATTCATGATCAAAACATGATTGCCAAAAATTGGAAGCATCCAAGATGTTCTTCAGTTGGTGACTGGATAAACTATAGTATACCCATACAATACTGTAGCTCCAGTACTTTGGGCACCTTATGCGAAGAGTTGACTCATTGGAAAAGACCCTGATGCTGGGAGGGATTGGGGGCAGGAGGAGAAAGGGACGACCGAGGATGAGATGGCTGGATGGCATCATGGACTCAATGGACGTGAGTCTGAGTGAACTCCGGGAGTTGGTGATGGACAGGGAGGCCTGGCGTGCTGCGATTCATGGGGTCGCAAAGAGTCGGACACGACTGCGCTACTCAACTGAACTGAACCCATACAATGGAATAAGCTCACAAGCCAGGGCCTGACATGGAAGAAGTTAAAATGCACATTGCTAGGGAAAGACGTCAGACTGAAAAGGTCACATATAATTCCAATTATGACTTGACACATTTACTAGTGGATAGGAGTGAAGGAGCAGTCATTCTGTCTTTTTATTTTTTCTTCTGTAGTACTAAAATAGCTCCTTCAATAGTCCTCCTATCTCCAGCTTTACCTACATCCTCCCAGTTCATCTTGGCACTGAAACAGCAGTGACCTTTGTAAAACAAAAAAGCATCATGTCATCTTTGTGTTTATACTATGTTAATGGCTTCTCGTCATCTTACACTGTCTTACTTGGTATCATTTTAAACCTAATTAGAAATGTCTTAGCTCTTCATAATGTGGGTCCTTTTCCAGTCCAATCACTCACAGCTCCTCTTAGTTGCACTCTTATTTTGCCAGGCTCTAGTTCTCCATGTACATCGTGACTTTTGAAGACCCCATGTTTTGGTTTTATCTTATGAGGTTATGAAGGTACCTGTAGGAGTGATGATGCGGCTAAAAATGGAGACACCCAACTGCTAGAGGTGAGATCCCCAGACTAGAGTCATAGGCACAGCCTCTTACATCTATTAATTTCAGTTCAGTTCAGTCACTCAGTCAAGTCCGACTCTTTGTGACCCCATAAACTGCAGCATTCCAGGCCTCCATGTCCATCACCAACTCCTGGAGCCTACCCAAATTCAAGTCCATTGAGTCGGTGATGCCATCCAACCATCTCATCCTCTGTCATCCCCTTCTCCTGCCCTCAATCTTTCCCAGTATCAGGGTCTTTTCAAATGAGTCAGTTCTTTGAATCAGGTGGCCAAAGTATTGGAGTTTCAGCCTTAACATCAGTCCTTCCAATGAACACCCAGGACTGATCTCCTTTAGGATCGACTGGTTGGATATCCTTGCAGTCCAAGGGACTCTCAAGAGTCTTCTCCAACACCACAGTTCAAAAGCATCAATTCTTCAGCCTTCAGCTTTCTTTATAGTCCAACTCTCACATCTATACATGACCACTGGAAAAACCACAGCCTTGACTAGATGGACCTCTGTTGGCCAAGTAATGTCTCTGCTTTTGAATATGCTATCTAGGTTGGTCATAACTTTCCTTCCAAGAAGTAAGCATCTTTTAATTTCATGGTTGCAGTCATCATCTGCAGTGATTTTGGAGCCCTCCAAAATAAATTCAGCCACTGTTTCCCCATCTATTTGCCCTGAAGTGATGAGACCGGATGCCATGATCTTAGTCCATATAGGCAGGAAGCAAAATGAGTCTGGAGCAGAGGCCATGTGAAAGCAGAATAAATTGTAAGATACTTGGTTCTTTTAAAAGGAGGCATTCAGTGGGGATCATATGAGATATTCTTCTGCTTGTCTGCTTGTCTGGGATACTGAGTCACTCTGAATCACTTTAATGTTCCCACAAATTCTATACATTTCCAGTTGCCAATTTCTTGGATGTTCTAGTAATACGAGCACAGGAAAAGAAATTCAGAAATTAACACCAAACGTGTTCCTCTTCCAAAAATGAGTAAAAATTAAAAATTCAAATTTCATGACCAAATCCTTTGATAAATTTAGAAAAATCCTTAATATAAGATATATAATTCTATTTCAATTATAGTGCCTTGGTATGAAATATTATTCTAGTGAAAATACTTATAATTTGTAAATTATTAAATTAAAAACTCTGACCTAGGAAATTTAGTGACTTATTTCTTAAGCATCACTTACAATTAAATTATAGTTGAAATGAATAATAATTTCCAACTTATATAAAGCTGGTTTGAATTCCTTGGCACAGAATCCAAGCTTTTCACTTATTAACTTTCAAATACAAACTAGGAAACAAAACCAAATCAGTTGATTACCATATTTCAAAGTTAACTTCTCTTGTTTCTACTTTCAAGTTAAGTTCAGGAAGAATTTATTGTTAGTCAATCATACAAGTTAATTTTTAATTTAAAATAAAGATTTTTTTTTTACTTTGCATTCTTTATAAGCATCCTCAAACCTCTACTCTCTATCAAACATTAAGTATTACAAGTCATGTTCCTGACATTTTCCCCATTCTGATTTGTCATCCTAAAGCCCTATTGTCAGTACCAAATCCTTACCTTACCATTCCATAGCAAAATAAGTCAATTTTCAAGACTCGAAATGCACTGAAGCTAGACTCCGTGGCTAGGTTTCCAGATACAAAAGCATCTTTAATAAGTCTTGAAGATTACACTATTTATCTTTAAGAATTTCCCTACATAGAGAACTGACGTTAATTTTGTAACTCTTCCTCAAAGTGATATTTTTGTCAGAATGCAAGACAAGTCAAAATTTTCAGGCTTAAACAAAAATAATTTAAAAGCAATACTTAGACCCCCATCTGGAACCAATTTACTTCTCATCTGAACTTCTGGCATTGTAAAGCACCAACTTTTATATTGCATTAATTTTAAATTTCCATTAAATTGCTCAATTTCCATGTTTTTATGGGGCTTCAATTTTTTTTATTTCAGTTTATTTTGACCATCTCAGGAAGTGGAGCAGGGAGTAGAGGATTGGGGGTGGTACTGCTTCAGAAACTATATGAACAAATTTTTGTCCTCTGACTTGATCTGTTCAGTTTTTTAGTTTGGCTGGAAATTTGAAGAGTTGACATGGAGAAGAAAATAAGAAGTAAAAGAGCTCACCATTAAGATGAGACTGAAGATAGAGTTCTGTGCTCAGTCCTCTGTTCTTATTTTAAACTTTCTACATGGGGCATCTTAACCATGCCCTTTGTATTTGCAAATCCCTAGATCATTCTAGCAGTGATCAATTCTGTTCAGCTTCATGCTGTGATGTCAGCTGCCTGTGGGGCAATGCTTACCTGTGACTGGAATATGACAGGTATTTAATAGATATACATTGAATGTATGATAGATGAGTGAATGAATGAAAGGATATAAGATGGATGAATGGATGGAAGGAGAGATAGTACTTTTCTACCTGGATATTGTCATTAATGTCTCATGTTCAAGTCCAATCTCACCTGCTCTTAACTGAGTTTTTCATTGTATTCTGCCTCAGAAAATAATGCTACTCCTATACTTTTATTCCATTTGGACCAGTCCCTCTATCACTCTCTACAGCTAGTTAGTGAACAATTTCTATAGGTAACCAGCTCAAATTAGGCCACCTTTCTACTCAGAATCTGTGTGCCCATAGACTTCAGAGTAAAATTCAAGCTCTTCAATGTGGTATATAAGCTCCTTCATAGACTGGTCTCTGAAGAACCTCACAAAATACCCCCTACATAGTTCCACCCACATACCACTCAACCTACCCTGAACCACTTGCACTTCTAAACCAACCAGAGTCTCCCATGTCTAGGCTTTGAACATGTTGCTCTTTGCTCACAGTGCTCTCCCTGTTAGCAAACTTTCAATTCATCCAAGACTCAGCTCTCAGTTTAGGTCTAATATGAAGTCACTGCAAAGATCTTGCTTAGGGAATCCTCTCAATCTTGCTTTCTTTCATGTCTAGCACAGTGATCAATAAATATTTAATGATTAAATAAATGTGTTTATAACTCATATCTGTGGGGAGGAGAGAAAGACTTAATGAGAGAACCAGATGGAGAAGCATTTGAAAATTACTAAAGTTAGATATCAGTAATTCTATCTGAAATCTGAATTCTGTGTATACATTCCTTGCTATGAACCCCTCTGTAAGATCTGACATCTCAGAAGATAAAACAGAATATATAAATGTGTATAACAAAATCACTTTGCTGTGCAGCAAAAATTAACACAACACTGTAAATCAACTATACTTCAATAAAAAAAAAAAAACAAAACAAAACAAAAAAAAAAACTGACATTTCAAGTCGCACAATTTCCTGGTGCTTTTTTGACATCTCATTTCCAGTCCAGCCTATTTCCATCCCTTTTCAGTTAAATTTCTCAGTTCAGAAAGCGCTTTTAGCCCCTTTGAATAGGGGTCCTAAGATTCCACAGTGCCATATTCTTGGTTTCAGTCATCACTTACAACTGTTAAGCCCAGATTTCAAAGAAGTGTGCTGGCCCCCACAGGTCTTTCTAGATCAAGTCTCTGTGCTGAGATTTGCATAGTTTTCTCCTTGATTTGAGGCACAGTGGCCCATGTTTCTTGGGGGGGAGGTTAGCGTAGTCATAGAAAGAGAAGACTGCTAAAAGGAAGAACATGAACCTTGGGTCGGTGGTTCAAGAGAGACCCGGGAGTAAGGTTCAGAAGTGTCAGATCCAGGTGCGATGGGGGTGGGGAGAAGAGGGGAATTTGATTTGGAAGCTTAAATTGACAGGAGGATGATAGAGGTCCAGGTGAGGGAAGAAAAAGATAAAACTGAACTTGCTCTTACCTTTTAGCCAAACTCCATCATCTTGAAGACGGAACAGAAGCAGTCACAGGATTGACAATTTATACATATTACTCTGATTTTGTCTCTTACACTTTCCTTTCTGGAAAACACAAGGCTTTCTCACTTTGAGGCACTTACGTTGGTTAAACTCACCTCAGTCTGGCCTCCTTTCATTTACCTAGGCATCATAACAGGACTCAAATTAGATAATACTCTAAATTAGCCGCCTGTCTTTTGATTTTTCCTGGAATATGCAAAAGTACAAATTCTCAGCTTCTCAAAAACAAGACCTGCATCTTATTTTCTGTGCTGTCCTCTTTGCTGCCTACCATGTTCCCTGACACCCCATTTGCGTTGCTGAAAGAAGGAACTTGTTAATGACAAAGGAAACGAGTAAGAAAACAGTTGTTTATCACATACTAATTTATGTCTGTATCATTACATACCTGTTTTTTTTTCCATTTGCTGCATCTTTTAAAGACCTTTTCAAGAGAAAAACAAAAATCTTATTTATGTAAAAGTTTCCTTCTTGCATCTTGAAATTCATATTCTCTTTCTGTGTTGCCATGGTTTCTGGTCAATATTCCCTCCATACTGGATGAAGAAATCTAGTCAAAAAATGCAGTTTTCAAAGCATGCTTCTTCATCAGATGTAAGCTCATAGGGAAAACAATTCCAACCATTCAGAATTAAATTATATTCATAGAAATATTAAAATATAGTGGTAAACATTGGACATTAGAAAAAGCATGCATTTTAGAGTAAATGAACCCAGTTCAATCCAGTTCTGTCACTTGCCTGCTCTGCAAAATAGATATGTTTATTACTTTTCAGTTTAGGTCTCTTATGTGTAAAATAGGAACATTAATTCCTACTTTTGAGAGTGCTTATGAGAAATAAATAAGCTTGTAGTCAATATTCAATATAAAGTCCCTTTCGGTAGTTACCATTCCAGAAATCCCATTAATGTCTTTAAATAATAGCTAAAATCTACTTAACGGTGTTCCTAAACGTATATATACTTTAAGCCAACAGCTCATTAGTTATTAACTGGGTACTGAGTTCTACAAAATTAATTTATTTAGCAATAAGCTGTCTACCCAGATCTAGAGTAGAACTCAACCTGCTTTTGTAAATAAGCTCATTTTTATTTCTCTGAAGCTTATGATCACTGAAGGTTTGGAGTTAAACTCAGGGGTGACGGTAGTATGAGGTCTAGGACAGTGGTTCCCTCTGGCCCAAAAGAAGGGACCTGGTGGGTCTCAAGGTTAACCAATCAGATTTTCAATAGACATCTGAACTAGGCATTGAACCTGAGAAGTGATGCCTTATAGTCAATGGAAGTTCCACTGTAAAGATTTTTGCAAATAATAAAAGCACACTAGAATACTGACTTGAGTACAATAGTAATATGGGGGTCAAATAGTTTATCCAGATTTTAATTATTACCTCATTCATCTCTTTAAATATTTATTGAGCACATATTATGTATTAGGCAGTATTCCAGCCCCAGGAGACAAAGGGGAATAAGGCTTAATCTCTGACCTCAGATTATTCACAATTTGTAAGACATACAGGAATATAAGTAAATATTTTGTATGGCAGTTGTGTACATTCTATAATAGAGAAGAATCAAATGACAATTTCATATCACCATGGGCAACGATTATGGCTTGGAAAAGTCAAGGAAAACTTGAAAGAGGAAGTGATACTTCACTAGTTACTCTAAATAGAAATGCTCTGGTGAGCAGTAACTATCTATGAGTTCATTGCTTTCTAAATACATATTTCAATATCCCTTTCTTTGATTTAGTTCCATTCTGGGTTACCTACATAATATGCTTACTAGGTTTTAGCTTCTTTGGGCTTTCCAGGGAGAAAAATTTTTAAAAAGACCAGCCTGAAATCATTTATGTGCTGTGCTGAGTTGTTCAGTTATGTCTGACTCTTTTGTGGCCCCATGGACTTAGCCCACTAGGCTCCTCTGTCTGTGGAGATTCTCCAGGCCAGAATATTGCAGTGGGTTGCCATGCCCTTTTCCAGGTAATCTTCCCAACCCAGGATTGAACCCAAGTCTCCCACATTTCAAATAGATTCTTTACCATCCGACCCACCAGAGAAGCCCAAGAAAACTGGAGTGGGTAGCCTATCCCTTCTCCATGGGATCTTTCCAACCCAGGAATCAAACTGGGGTCTCCAGGAGCATTCTTTATAAGCTGAGCTACCAGGGAAGCCCTGAAATCATTTACAGAACACTCAAAATAAGTGAGAATCTCTGCATTGTATGTAAAATTGTAATAAATAGACAGGTGGCAAAGGGGATGACAGAGGATGAGATACTTGGACAGCATCATTGATTCAATGGACATGAATTTCAGCAAACTCCAAGAGACAGTGAAGGACAGGGAAGCCTGGCATGCTGTAGTCCATGCTACAAAGAGTTGGACACAACTGAGTGACCGAACAACAAAAACAACAACCAACCACATTCAGAGGAAGCGAAATATACCATGAAGATGATTGCACTGTCTGTGTGTTAGAATGAAAAGAGTGGGTCACTGCTTCATACGGAAGTAATAAAAGAAGCCCAGAAAAGTTTAGAAGCATGTGTCTAGAAACTCACTTTTTTCTAGAGACATTTCCAGCCTTTATTTTCACCACAGTTTTAATCCCTTTTTTGTCACAAAAGCAGTGTTAGGTAACTAAAGAATATATTTTCTTCAAAATGGAACCGATATGTAAAATACACACAACTTTCTCCCAGAAAGTTTTTCAAATTAAGAGTTTACTAACAGAAGAGGAGGATACCAGTAAGAGTTTCCAGTAGCAAATTCCTCATCTGTATTAAAAAAAGAAGCAGCAGCAGCAGCATCCACTGAATGAATGAGGGTGACCACTCAAAGAATGTGGTTCCTGGTGTCAGACAGGAATTGGCACATATTTCAGGAAGGAAGGTAACTAATCTGAGCTTCAGTTTCTTCTGTGAAGTACACACATACCTATATATAGTTGTATCTATATGCATAGTCACATCCTATGCTGTATGTGTCCCGTGCTATGGAGCAATGAAGAGTGAGAAATAGCCAGCACCGACCTGAGAGCACACACTCAATAAATGAAACTTGATAGCAATATGGACAAAAACTGCACTATTTTTTGACTATTTTCCTATTATAATCTTTATGATATTATTTACATTGATCTTGTGCTTAGTAGAGCGAGAAAACAATTCCCAAGTGGTATTGAATTCTTTCATCATCCTTTTCCATTATTTTTCAAATACTTTACTTATTGTGATATCTTCCCTATATATCATAAAATTCAAGCTGAAAGCAATTTAGTATTGATTTTTGCCACCCATTTAATCTTGGCAATCACCATTTCTTCTCATTTTTGCTGGCCAAGTGGTTACATTGTAAGTAGTGTGATGAAGTGCAGAGAATGAGGAAGAAGAAAAGAGATATTCTATTTTCTATGGATTACAATATTGAGAAGTTTCACATTTAGGATACTGTGTAAGTTTATTATAATGTCTTTTCAGGTTTTTAATCTTTTATATTCATTTAAACACTGAAAAAATTGGTTGCAAAAAAATTTTAAAAATAATTCAGATAACAAGGGGTAAAAATACTTACAACCCAGAATGGACCTTGATTGTGCTAATATTGCCCATAGTTCCTTTATTTTCCTATAACAAAATTTTTAGTTTTTCACAGAATGATTAAAATTCTTTGTGAAATAATTATCCTAAATTTAGTAGACTCTTGTAGAAAGTCATTTAAAATTATTTTAAAATTACCTGGTTTTACAATTTGGAAGTAAGTATATTTTTTAATGAAAGTCCTGCAGGTTACAAACAAAAACCACATATATCACTTAACGTATTATTCATAATGTTTTCATTATGATGTGAATAGACAAGATAATAAGCACCATCTTAGCATATATATGACATCAAGGATTTTCACTCAGTGTGTTATCAGGATCAATGGCAAGTTCAAAAGTTATTCAAAATGGCAGGTGAAAATTAGTATTCCTTGAAGTACTCTCAACTGAAGCAGAAATTCTTTTCCTATCCTAAAAATTCTGACCTAGCCATTTAAAACCTTTTCAGCTGAATTCTTTTCTTCAATCAATTGCCCAAAATTCTATAAGCACATTGTAACTTTCCTATAATAAATGCTTATTGTTATATGCTGCTGAGTTTTGAAATATATTTGTTACATGGCAATTGCTAATTGATACAGAAAGGAAAGCTTTCATACAGGAGGTTATATTTGGATTAGACTTTGAAGGATGATTAGGATTCCACTAGTTGGATAAAGACTTTCAAAGCAGGAGTAACAATGTGATTAGAAGCATTAAGAGATGAATTTGTATGATGTTACTTTAGTCCAATCAGTCTCCTGAGGTGATGTAAGGAGTACTATGAAAAGTGACTGAAATTCATGTTGCAGAGGAGATGAGAGTGAGGATCCTTGAACTATAGGGTGATGCTCTTATCCTTATATTATTCATGAGAAAGCCAAAGTTTGGAGAGGACAAGTAATTGGCAACTGCTTTAACTGAGAACACATTCAATACACATCCATAAAGAGATAAAAGTTCCTTTCAGACAAAAAGACTATATTCTTAATAATAAGAATACATCTTTAAGAAAATATAGAAATGACAATGATCACAAATATTTAGGGAGTTGAGTACACTTAAGTGTCTTATGAAACAATTGTATCAGATGCCTTGTTAATTAGGCTATTTCATGATTGTATAAGTGAAAAATAATGATATAACATAACTTTTTTTTTAAAAGAATATGAGCTCAAAAAGTAACCTTTGAAAGTTCTTTCTGAATGTCTTTTGAGGATATCTCTTAACTATTTTTATTTTTTTTTTCATTATTAGTTCCATTGTTTTTTTTTAATTGATTTTTATTTTTTAGTTTGTTTTGCTTTATAATACTGTATTCGTTTTGCTATACATTGACATGAATCAGCCACGAGTGTACATGAATTCCCAATCCTGACCCCCATCTCCCCCCTCCCG
>SJXQ01001147.1:124225-229897 GCA_006408695.1 Aepyceros melampus
ATAAGAGACAGGTGTACATGAATTCCCAATCCTGCCCCCCATCTCCCCCCTCCCGCCCCACACCTTCTCTCTGGATTATCCCCGTGCATCAGTCCCAAGCATCCAGCATCCTGCATCAAACCTAGACTGGCGATTCGTTTCACTTATGATATCACACATGTTACACTGCCACTCTGCCAACTCATCCCACCCTCTCCCTCTCCCACAGAGTCCAAAAGGCCATTCTATACATCTGTGTCTCTTTTGCTGTCTTGCGTACAGGTTTATCATTACCATCATTCTAAATTCCATATGTATGTGTAAGTATACTGTATTGGTGTTTTTCTTTCTGGCTTACTTCACTCTGTATAATCAGCTCCAATGTCATCCACCTCATTAGAACTGATTCAAATGTGTTCTTTTTAATAGCTGAGTAATACTCCATTGTGTATATGTACCACAGCTTTCTTATCTATTCATCTGCTGATGGACATCTAGGTTGTGGAAGAATATCATGGGTGTTAGTTTTCATTTACTTTTAAAAGTTCATTTCTTTTTAAAAGCTAGTTTATTGTGCAGATTATACCTGGTCATTTTTCATTTAAAAATATTATTCTAATCCTTAAAGCTGATACTTCTGATGTCTGCCTCATTGTGATAATGACATGAGGAATTATTTTGAATAACTAGCCCAGCCTTGTTAACCTTTAGAAATGATTTGACTATTTTAATGTAGAAATTTTACCTCCTAGCTCCTGCTTTTAAACAGAATTTTTATCCTATTTATTTATTACCTTGATGTCACTTTTAATAATATTTCTTTGGATCAAATCTACTTAGTGAATTTTCCATTTCATTGGAAACTCACTTACATTGATAATTATGAAATTTAGTGCCAGGAATACCAAAAATAAACCACCCACATGTAAAGAAGAATTACTCAAGTAGGTTATAATTTAGGCAAAATAAGGAAAGTGTTACTTTCTAAATTAGAGATTTTTTACTTATTTAATGGAAAGTTATGGGTTTTAAAGGCAATGGGAAGAAAATAACATATTTTATAATACAGAGACTTACTTGTAACTAATCAAATATGTCAAACCTTAAACAGGAAAAAACAAAACCATATGTCAGACTCTTAGTGGAAGTAATTATTATCAATACCACCATTTTACATCAAAAGAAGAACTTTGTTCTGGATTGTTGAGATGGAAACCACAGAATACTTAAAAGATAATTAGATCAATTTTACAGTTTTAATAAACTTTAAGAAATGTAATTTGTATAAGCATCATAAAATAGACATTTCAGCTTGTATATTTACATGACATTTTAGGAAAACATTATAACATGGTTCTGCTATAAATTCTCTTGGGTTAATTTTTCTGCTTATTCTCTCGATGACTGGTTATTACTTAACTATTAAGAAGAGTGAATGGTGGATTGATACATCTCTTTTCTTCTGTTCAGCAAGTATTAGTATGTTTAAGTCTACATGTGCCAGACACTAGAAAACAGTGATGAACAAAGCAGATCCCATGCCTTCATGAAACATACATTCTAGAGAAGAAATCAAGTAAAATGATAACACTAGTGATAATAACAAAGAAGCATTTTAGTTGTTTTAATTATTAGTAGTAGTGGTGAGGATGGTGATGGTAGTGATGTTGATGGTAGATTTATGGAAGGGGAAAGCATGACTGAAGGAAATAATCTAATCAGCTTTGCTGGCTATTGCTCATTCTACTTTAGCTATACTGGCTTGCTTAATGTTCCTTGAGCATACCAAGTGCATATTCCTGTTTTAGGACCTTTGCAATGGCTATTCCCTCTTTTTGAAATACTATTCCCCCCACATATATTCCCTCATCTCTTTCTTCTATCACCTTCTCAGCAATAATTACCCTGGTTACCCAATCTTAAATAGCAACTCTCACACCTTCATCTTCCAATGTGGAATTCCCCTTACTTTACTCTTCCTCTTTCATCCCTTAGCACTTATCACCTCTAACAGACTATATAATTATTTATTTTTTAAATCTGTCTCCTAGTAGAATATAAGCTTGGTATGTTCAAAACTCTTGTCTCAGTTGTTTACTGGATGATTTGTTGTTGTTCAGTCCCTAAGTCTGTCCAACTTCTTGGGACCCCCCACCACCACCTTGGTCTGCAGCACACCAGGCTCCCCAGTCCTTCACAAACAAACTCATGGAGTTTGTTCAGATTCACAGCCATTGAGTCGGTGATGCTGTCTAACAATCTCGTCCTCTGCCGCCCTCTTCTCCTTTTGCCTACTGTGTGTTAAATGCCTATCACGTGTTATGCAGGCTTCCCAGGTGGCTCAGTGGAAAGAATCCACCTGGCAATTCAGGAGACCCAGGAGATGTGGGTTCAATCCCTGGGTCAAGAAGACTCCCTAGAGAAGGAAATGACAAACCACTCCAGTATTCTTGCCTGAAAAATTCCATGGACAGAGGAGCCTGGTGGGCTACAGTCCATAGGATTGCAAAGAGTCAGACATGACTAACTGAGAACACATACAATATGAAAAATATATTTATAGAACCAAAAATTAAAATCATTCAAGAGCCATAGCACTTTAGAATTGTTCTGCCTCTACCACTCTGCAGCTTCTAGAAGTATTTCCACAACTACATAGGGCACTAATAGATTCTTAACTAAGACCTAGATATTTAAAATGATTTAGTTCTATTCAGTATACTAGGTTTTGAAAGGTAATGGCATGTCTAAAATATTTTAGAACGATTTCTTTGAAAAATCATTAAAGTTTAAATGGTCTAGTAACCAGGGTACTTCAAACTTCAGTTGTATGAGAAATTTTGTCAATTTTAATAGCTCATGGCTTAAAGATGCCAGATAAATGAATTTTGCTAGGTCACAAACTTTCAAGCTAAAACTCCATATTACAACAAAAATGTGAAATGCTTTGAATACTGCAGACAGTTATGTTTACTACCACTGACCATTGAAAAGCAGAAAAATTCTGTCTAGAGCTTTCTACTTCTTACATGCAAAAAAAATTTTAAATGACTCAGTCTCAAGAGAGTGAATGGTGACAGACTCTGCAAATTGAAGATAAAACCACAAGTACATGCACTGTGGGAAGTACCATAGGGTCAGTGGCCTTGCTATTTTGGCACTGCAAATATTTTGGCTCAAATCCAGCCTCACACTCTGTCATTAGAAAAGACATTGCAGCTTTCCATCTACAGCCAAGCCACGTATCCTTGTGGTCTGTCTCATGAAGTTCTCCTTGCTATTTGCACTGCAGTCTCTCATATAGGCCACCATGGTAGGGAGTATATATCTCTGTTGATCTTAACAGAGGCAGTAGGAAAAGGAAAGACTGACAGTGCCTTTCAATTAAATAGTCTTGTTTCTCCAAGGAGTATCTTTAGAATACTACATACAGGGCATTTCAGTAAAAATAAATAATGTAATTTCAGTAAACACTGATTCCTTAGTTAGGGTCAATGAGATCCCAGGAAGACCATGAGGGTAATCAAAGGGCTAGTGAGCCTGCTGAAATTATATACTAGACTGTGTGAATATACATTTCTCCAGAGAAAGAATCCAAAGCTTTCATTCTAAAGTATCAGTGATGCTCTCCTCCAAAAAAACTTTTTTTTTTTTTGTAGATTAAAAACCATTGTTTTCAACTATAGTACAAGTCTAAGAAAATGTCCAGCATTGTCCCTTGAGTTTTTTAAGGACAATAAAATCCACCTCTCTCAGCATCACTCTTTGTCTGACTCATCTTCTAGTTAAGTATTAGCCAGATGGCCTCGGCCTTAAAATCAGTTTTAGACAATGGAGAAATTACAGGTTTTGGAAATAGCCTTTTTGGAGTCACAACTGGCTAGGTGAGCTTAGTTAAATGAGTTAATGTCTCAGAGCCTCAATTTCCTTATCTGAAGAATGGGGTCAATCCTAGTGCCTGCCTCACAGGGATGAAGTACTGGTTGAGGAGATCATGGAAGTGAAGTGCTTAGCATAATTCCAGATCCTGATTCTTTCTGTAACTACTTCATCAGCTTTACTTTTGATGGGCTTTAATGATTCACTAATAAAATCCTTAATTTTGAATATTTTTATGATACAAATGGGGCTTCCCTGGTGTCTCAGTTGTAAAGAATCTGCCTGCAATGCAGGAATTCAGGTTCAATCCCTGGGTCAGGAAGATCCCCTGGAGGAAGGCATGGCAACCCACTCTAGTACTGTTGCCTAGAGAATCCCATGGACAGAGGAGCCTGGCACGGGATAGTCCATAGGGTCGCATAAAGAGTCAGATATGACTGAAGCGATTAAGCAGCAGCATAATACAAATATCTTTTCATTACAGTAAAAATAATTACATTTTAACTGACCTGTATCAATCATTATCAGTATTCAAACTTTAGACACCAGTATTGTGATGCTTTATGGTTGAATTCATTGTTTTGCTAAAAATTGAGTGTGTTTGCATTTTCACATTGTGATGTTTTCGACTCCAAGATTCAAGGAAAAAAGTCTAAGCTGTTCATTAAGGTACAACAAACCATTAAAACATTATACCAATTTTTAGGCCACAATATGAAATTTTAAAATATTTGAATAAACATAAATAGATATATTGAGTTTATTTGCCAAGGAACCATAAAACGCATATAGTTTTATGGGCTACTCCTCTTTCTGAAGGAGGGTTAAAAGCTATTAAGAAAATTAACAAATTTGATTGAAATGTTGTTCTTTTTTCCCACAGCTCTTGTAGTGAGATTTTTGACCAAACGGTTCATCTGGGAATACGATCCCACTCTCGGTAGGTCAAATTTTGTTTCATCCTTCTCTCCAATCAAAGTTTTGACCTGAAAAAGAGAATGACATTTTCTGTTGCAACATTTTTAAGCATCTTGCAACTGTTTGAGAAGTGCTTTATCAAATCACGCAAAGAGCCCTGTAAGAAGATGGATGTGTGTTGTATGCTGTTTGTGCTTAGAACTCTGCAGGATTTTGATGCATAGATGAAGAAATCAGGTCAAACCTGAGACAAGAAGGAAGTGGGTACAACGTGATGCTCTTCAATCAGGAAATGTAGCATCATTCTAGTGGGAAAAAGAGGATGCAATGGATGTGGCTAATTGCATATGGGAGAGAAGGGCATGGGGAAAAGAGAATGTAATATAAAGCTTGTGAATGTCATTTTGGGAAAATGTATAAATAAACTATGTTTTTCCCCCCTCTTCTCTCCAATGAATCTGATTTAAGCCTATTTAAAATATAAAAAAGAAGCAAAAGTTGATATCTGTAGATCTTGAAAGTAGCAATAATATTGATGGACGAAGTCTTCATCAGCTGTATTTTTTGTAGTCTGGAGCAGAGTCCTTACTGGTAATCTATTTAGTTCTCATCTTCAAAACAACAGTGAAAATCCATGGGTTTCAAATTGAGCTAAAGTTTGACTCTGAATTAAGCCTTTGAGTTTTTGTTTGTTATGATTTGGGACCCTAGTTGGTTTTGTAAAGGTCAACATCATTGAAATCCAGAGGAAGAAGGAAAGGCATACATCATTTTATTACCAAGCAGAGTGTCCCAGACCAAGCTGGCCTTACTCAAAATGATGAAATGGGCAAAGATGATTCCCAGTTTCTTTTCTGTTTTTGTGTTTGTTACTACAAGTTTACACCATCCAGCTTAAAAGGGGGCTTTCTTTGCCCTTGTGAGCTCCTTTCATTGCTTCCACTCATTCATCCCACAAATATGTATTAAATGCCTCCTATGAGTTAGATGATTCTAGGTGCTGAGGATAAACCAATAGGCAGAAGGGGAAAGCATGGGCTTTGTTAAACTTACAGTTTAGTGAAGAGAGAAGAGTCAGTAAACAATATATGTCAAATAGTGATAAGCACCATGAAGGGAAACTGAACAGGAAAGGGGATAGAGAGTGATCTTATATTTTATCTAATTTCTAACTTTTTAGTCTTTAGAATTCATTGTAATGAGAAGTACAAAGTGATGATGCAACATTTTTCCCAGAGAGTTGACCAATTGTCCTATGACTTACTAAATTATCTCCACCTTTCCCCACTACTTTCAATGCTGCCTTTTAAAAATACATGGAATCATGTACACAAGGATGCAATTCTAGATTTACTTTTCACATCCAATGCCAGTACCACACTCTTTTGATAATTGTATGTTCCTTAGGACATGTTGATACTAGTAGAGAAAGCCTTTCTTCTTTACTTCTTAACAACATTATATTGGCTCCTATCTCTAGTTTATTCTTCCAGGTCAATTTTTAAAACTATATCATAGCATGAAATAATTTTGATTGGAATTGCATTAAAATTATACATTCCTTTGAGAAGATTCAGCTTTATGCTATTCATTCTTTTAATCTAAGAGAATAGCATGTCTCTGCATTTATTAGTCTTCTCTGGTTTCACTTTTAAATAAAAGGTTTTTCAACATCAATAATTTTTGATATGGTTTTAATATAGTCACAATTTAATCTTAAGATGATATGTTTGTATCTAAAACATTGTACTTGGTTTGAAAAAAATCATTATCTATTGTTTACACCATCTATGTAAATGCTTACTCTCCTCTTATAATTTTATTACTTATATAAGCTTTATAAAGATTATAGCCCCCAAGAACCTTAATGATTTATGGGAGTTTAATAGAAAAATGCTAATTTTATTTATCTATACCAGTACAACTCAGCAAAAGATGAAGCTTCTAAAAGATGATCTTAACAATTTTTGGATGCTGTCTGAGATTTGTTCCGGTAACTACTGTTGCTTTTTAATTAGTCTTAGGTCAACCATTTTCCCTTCGGTTTTATTCCTTCCGAAAAACAAATGCTATTAATAGAAATCTCCTGCACCAGTTTATTTGTACCATGGGCTTCCTTCACTATGAATAATGAAACTTTATTGAGTGACCTTGTGGTGTTCTGCTCCACAAGAATTGCAGCTGCTAGGCAACAAGGGGGCTCATCTGCCTTCAGGCGTATCAGATAGATGACTCACTCCCAGGTGAGGCTTTCATTCAGTCACCCTGGAAACTGGATGTGTGTGTGTGTGTGTGTGTGTGTGTGTACACTCATATACAAGAAGTCACTAATGTCCTAGTCTACAGGAGTTCCAATCCGCGTGATCCAAGATGAACCAAGCATTTCCTGGGCAAGCGTGCATGTGTGCTAATTCACATCTCTCATGTCATACTCTTTTCGACATATAGACTGTAGCCTGCCAGGTTCCTCTGTTCATGGGATTTCCCAGGGAAGAATACTGGAGTGGGTTGCCATGCCCTCCCCCAGGGGATCTTACGGACAGGGATCAAACCTGAGTCTCTTGTATCTCCTGCGAAGGCAGGCAGGTTCTCTACCATTAGTGCCACCTGGGAAGCCCTTCCTGGGCATAACTTCATACTATTAGAGAGTTTAAAGACCACCACCCCCAAAGGAAAGCTACCTTTGAAAGCAAAGCAGCTTATTTGTAAAAAATAGTTTTGAATTCTGAATCCAGAGCTGTCCTCGAAAACATAGTGCTGTTTTTCAACTGGTAACAGAATTTTTGCTCCATCAGAAACTGAAGACTGGTATATTAACAGCCCTGGAGTATCTATTTCTCTGAGATAATTCTGTAAAGAAATTGTCTGCTAGTATAAACACAAGTGATTTTCAAGCTTTTTTTTTTTTTTAAGGAGAGAAACTCAGAGGAATTCCAGTTACAGATAGAGGGCTGAGAGGGTGAGGGAGAATTAAAAATTCTAGTGGCACTTCCATTTTCATATAAGAAGGAACTATTGTTAACATCCACGTGTTTTGAAGGATATAATCTAAGAAAAAAATCAGTCCTTGACATTGGACAATGTTATTTTTCCTTAAATTTTTCTCATTTCACCATGGACCAGTGACATCTTTGTCAGAGATTAGAAGTGCTCTGTGAATTGCATTTAAAAACTACCCATTCCCAGGTGGTGCTAAAGAATCCGCCTGCCAGTACAGGAAACACCAGAGACTCCAATTTGATTCCTGTATTGGGAAGATCCCCTGGAGAAGGAAATGTCAACTCACTCCAGTATTCGAATCTGGGAAGTCCCGTGGATAGAGGAGAAGAGTCAGACATCACTGAGCACATACACACACACACACAGACACACAGACACTGAAGCCTATAGAATTTGGGACTGGACCATCTAACCAAGAAAAATCCCTGAATGATGGAAGTGGCAGCAGTTTTCTGGGTGCAGAACGCTTCTGTGCCCTGTTTAGATTCCAAAAAAGAGCTCAGTCTCTACCTCCCAGAGTCATAGTACCTTCAGAAAGTGCTGATCGTGGTAGAGAATACAGACAAAGATTTAGATCATGTACAGTTGTGGTGTGTTTGTGTGCTTGTGTGTGTGTGCATACCGATGTGTGCTGAGGCAGTTGTAGAGAGAGAAGGAGGGAAACCATTACTACTTAGGAGGCACTGTACTCTGAATGGATTAAGGTTCAGATACAAATGAGAGTGGGAAGTGGGAGACATATTGGACCCACTGGTGCTCTGAGTTTGTGACTGGTTCTCCCTACCTGAATTACAGTTTCCTTTGATTGGAAAAACTCATACTAAGAAAGAGACACACTCAGAACAAATTGTCTCAACTGGATACTAAAGCAGAGATTCTTAGCCAACTTGCAGAACTGGTTAATATTGGCACAGCAAGGAACTTTGAGATCGTCACTTGGCAAATAATAAAACAAGTTCAATGAAGTCAGTTTATCCAAGATTACGTGGCTATTTTGTGGTTAGATCAGCAATAGAACTCCAGTTAGTACAATTCCCACTCTAGCACAAATCAACATTACTAACTGTTGTTGTTGTACTAGCCAAATGTCCATATTAATATGTTGAAACTTGCAAAAGGGCTAAATTAGTAAAAGGATTAATGGCATGAAACATTCCTCTGAGCATCAATTTCTCTTAGTATGAAAAATATACTTCTCTCAGAACAAATTGTCTCAACTGGATACTAAAGCAGAGATTCTTAGCCAACTTGCAGAACTGGTTAATATTGGCACAGCAAGGAACTTTGAGATCGTCACTTGGCAAATAATAAAACAAGTTCAATGAAGTCAGTTTATCCAAGATTACGTGGCTATTTTGTGGTTAGATCAGCAATAGAACTCCAGTTAGTACAATTCCCACTCTAGCACAAATCAACATTACTAACTGTTGTTGTTGTACTAGCCAAATGTCCATATTAATATGTTGAAACTTGCAAAAGAGCTAAATTAGTAAAAGGATTAATGGCATGAAACATTCCTCTGAGCATCAATTTCTCTTAGTATGAAAAATATACTTCGGCTTATAAAATTATATGGAATGCAGGTTTTCAATCATGTATCTCTCATATACAGTGAACTTGAGATATATATTTAATAAGCCCAATTCCATCTTGGACTTCCCTGGTGGCTCAGTCAGTAAAGAATCTACCTGCAATGCAGGAGACTGCCTGCAAAGCAGGAGACCCAGATTCAATCCTTGTGTCAGGAAGATCCCCTGGAGGAGAAAATGGCAACCTACTCCCGTATGCTTGCCTGGAGAATCCCATGGAGAGAGGAGTTTGGCAGGCTACAGTCCAGGGGTCACAAAAAATCAATCACAACTAAATCACTACCACCATTAGCACCACAATTCCATCTTGAAACTAATGTTGATATTGTTGTTCAGTCACCAAGTCGTGTCCCACTCTGCAAGCCCATGGACTGCAGAACACCAGTCTTCCCTGTCCCTCACCATCTCCTGGAGTTTGCCCAAGTTCATGTCCATTAAATTCGTGATGCCAACTGTTGATCTTACAGTATCCAATATTTGGTTCATTTTGAAGCATCTCTTAAACAATCATCCCCTTATCTTTCAAGAAAAAAAGACTAAAATGATCATTTTTTTGTGAGTATGCATGAAAAGTATTTCCATTCTCCATTTTTTCTTAACTTTCTTAACAAAAACTTACACATTTTTTCTTAACTTCCAGAATGAATAGTAGAGTTTCATTCCATTCTAACAGTACTTAGTGCATTTTTTTTAGAATTATCTTCAGAAAAGCTAGCACATCGATGTACATTTTGCCTCTGTAAGCAATTTTTCCACTGTTTTACATGTAGCCATGAATTCCTAATGAGAGAGAAGAGAGAAGGGACTTAAAGAAAATATTCTTCCAATGGCGTGAAACCAATGCTCAGCTTAGATGAAATCACTGCTGCCTCCCGCTGCTGTCTGTGGCCAACATTCCCTCATTTCCTGCCTTTCACGTTTTCATTTCAGTTAACAAACAGCCAAAGAATCACACAACTTCATACCATTTTCTTTATATTTTATTCCCCCCTACTGTGGCCTTCTGTGGTTGAAATACATATCCTATTTAGCATGGAGGCAACTCAGAAAAATGTCCCTGTCTGTCAGACAACTTGTGGTGCAAAGAGATGGACTAAAGCCCAGAACTCTGTTTTCCAGGCTCCAGGGCTGATGCCAGTCCTTTAAAAGGGAAAGCAGCGCAAAGGTCACGGCAGAACAGTGGAGGGAGAAACAAAAAGGGCACGGATCCTAGCATGTGCACTGCCTCTGGGCTTCTCCTCTTCAGACTAGAGCCCAGAAGATGAAAAGGAAATAATTGAGAGAACACTTAGAAATGAGTAGTGGCTGTCAGTGGTATTTCAGAGCATTCAATTATACAAAACAATAATCTCCCATTTAACATAACAGAGGGGAATGGAATGATTAGAACTGAGAATTATACATACCCTGTAAGGATTACGTATTACAGGAGAATGATAATGTAAAATACACTTATTAAAATATATTGAACATAATCTCATTTTCATTTTTTAAAAATTGACAAATAGTGACTTAAAAAAAATTATATTAGTTTCAGGTGTACAACAGTGATTTGATATTTTATAGAGCACACACTATATAAAGTTATTATAAAATATTGGTTATATTCTCTGTGCTGTACAGTTATTCACAATAGCCAAAATAAAGAAGGAACCTAAAATGTCCACTGACAGATGTGAAATATATACATGTACACATGCAGGCAATGGAATATTGCTCAACCATGAAAAAAGAATCTTGCCATTTGCCACAACATCGATGGACCTACTTAGTGAAATAAGTTAGAAAGAGACAAATACTATATCCTATCACTTATATGTGGAGTCTAAAAAATATAAAACAAACAAAACCTCATTTTAAACTTTTATTTTTCAGAAAATACATCTGCAGTGTGTCATGCCTTTGTGAATGATCATCACATATGACTGATGGCTATGTACACTGCTTAGCTAAGCTTCCTTTCTGTGGTTTGTATTTTGAGTAGGAGATTAGAGTTACAGCAAAGTAACATAAAACTGTAGTCAAGAAAGAACTGTAAGATAGCTGATGAGTTGAAGAAAGAAACATGAGATAGATAGATAATAGATAATAGGTAGGCAGATAGATTATAGGAAAAAATAAAAGCAATGGCTTACCGGTTACCCTGGTAGGAAAGAAATATCTAGGTTTATTTCGTTGGTTGATTGGTTAGTAACTTGAGTACTTCAGGGACAAATAATTGAATTAATACTTAAGTCAATCATGCTGCTCTATTCTTAGCACCAGGTCATATGTAAAGGCTTTCTATTTCTTCACTTTCTTTTTCCTGCATCCCCTGTTCTGACACCATGGCCTTCCTCTGTTCCCAAAGGCATATACTCTAATACAGTTGACACTTAGCACAGTGGTTCAAAGTCTAAATTCCCAAAGCAAGTCTTCTGAGCTCCAGTCTTAAATGTACCATTTACCACTTAACATCTGTGTGACCTTCGGCAACTTATCAAATGTTGCTGTGCCTCAGTTTCTTCACATAAATAGATCTGATAGTATTACATACTTCATGAAATACTTGTAAGGAATAAATAAGTTAACATGAGTAAGGCATTTAGAACAATTTGTGTTCAAAGGGTAAGCACTATGTGTTAGTTATTACATATTTTTTTAAAAATTCTATATATGCACATATTTTAAATTTGTATACATTTCATCATGCTATATAGCTCCACCTATAGAGGTACTCGCGACTTTTCTTTAGTTCTTTAATGTGTTAATTGCACTGATAGCTATAAACACTTTGTATTCCTGAAATAAACTCTACTATTTTATGATCTATTTTTCTTATTATACTGTTGGATTCAACTGGATATTACTTTTTTAGAATTTTTGAATCTATGTTCAAAAATGAAATGAACCTACATTTTTTTTTTCTCTTCTGTTCTTATTACTTTTTTAATATTCTTGTTGGAATTCATGTAGTGGGTGCTATCCTTTCTTTTTCCCCTAGAACAACTTGTTTAATATTTAATAGAAATCTATAAAGCCAATTGGGTAGTCATTTTTTCTCATAAGAAATCTACAGTTAGCATTTAAATTTCACAGGCTATTGACCTAGTTAAGTGTCTTATTTCTCATTGTACCAACCTATGCATTTTTTCCTCAAAGAATTAATCAGGCTTTGAAATTTGTTTGGTATACAGTTCGTAATGTCATTTTATTTTTATTTCACCAGAATGTGTAATTATTTCCTATTTTTGTGCTCATTTTGTCTGATTGCATCTTCTCTCTTAATTTACTAGTTAGTTTTCTCTGATCTTTACCTCTCCCCCCACCTACTTCTTTTAAATTTTTCAAGTGCCCTGCTTTGCTTTTGCTAACCTTATCTAATTTTTTCTGCTATTTTCTCTTTTACTTTTCTCATATCTTCTTGAATTTGCTTTGTTTTCCTCTTCTAATCATTGAGTTGAATAATTTGTTCACTTTTTTTCTGTTCTAAATACCTTTTTATTATATCATCATTTGGAATAATACAAGTACATTAACTCCCTCAAACCTGCCTCTGGTCTCTTCCCTCATCTCCACCCTGGTATTTTGGTGTTATCTAGAATTGTGGTTCTGAATTGCTTCTGGTATAGTTTTGTCTCTTTGATTGACTCCATTAAGATCTTGAATTCTGTTTTGCTGATGAGAAGTCCAGTGTCAATCTGAGTCACATGCTTTTGTAGGTGATGGACTTTTTTTTCTCTAGATCTTTTAAAATTTTCCTCTTTGTTATTGATATCTTTACATTTTGTTGTAATAGGTTGAAATTGGGGCTTTTCCCCTTGTGTGTCCTGTCAGTCCTTTTTTTAAAACTTTTATTTATTGAAGTATATTCAATTTTCAAATGTGTTAATTTCTGCTGTCTGGCAAAGTGATTCAGTTATGCATATGTAAACATTCTTTCTTATATTCTTTTCCCATATGGTTTATCACAGAATATTGGCTATAGTTACCTGTGCTATTCGTAGAGCCCTGTTTATCTATTCTATACTTATAGTCCTTTTAATGTGAAGTCGTTCAGTGGCTCTAGTCCTGGGAAATTCTCGGTTACTACAGCCTCAGCTTCAACTATTTTCCACTCTTCTATGTATTTTATTCTCTCTTTGAGGCTCATTTTATAGGAGAAAATAGCATGTCTATTTCTATTATCCATACCTCTTATATTTTGCTTTCATATTTTCCTTCTTTTTATCACTTACTAGTACTTTCTGGGAGAATGTTTCACCCTGAACTTCATCAACTCAGTCAATCATGTATGGAGTGCTTTATGTCATTTGTTTCGTTTTCATATAGAGCAACACCATTTTAATGCCTGGTTTTCGTTTCATGTCAGAACCCTCAGAGCCACCTAGTGGTTGTATTCTTCCTGACTTCTGACCCCAGCAGAGCTTGAAGATTACTCTGATATTATCTTGAAGTGAAAGTGTTAGTCTCAGTCGTGCCAGACTCTTTGCAACCTCTGTAGACTCAATAGCCCTCCAGGCTTCTCTGTCCATGGAATTCTCCAGGCAAGAACACTGGAGTGTGGAGCCCTTCCCTTCTCCAGGTGATCTTCCCAACCCAGGGATGGAACACAGATTCATTGGCAGGCAATCTGTCCTGCATTGCAGGCAGATTCTTTACTGTCTGAGCCACCAGCCTCCAACTGGTACTAAGCAGCCTCTCTACCTTGGCTTTGTTCTTTCTCTCCCTCGGTCCTCTACTGTGGGTGACCGTTCCTTACCAACCCCTGAACACTCGGGTCCAACCACCTTCTACCACCCCAACGGTTCCTCCTAGCTTTCCACAGTCGTTTTTCACATGAATAGCGATCTGCCCCCCTCTAATGTTTAATACATTCCTAGAGTGGAGGTCTAGACGGAAATGAGCAGCCCCTGTCTGTCTGCCATCTTGTCAGAAACAGCAATTAACATGACTCCATAAATTGTATTTTTAGGAGTCTCAAGGTAGAATGCCCTTGTGGGAATCACTTTCTCTTTTTAGGATTGAATTCTCATTTTAGAGAGAAAAGAGTATTAGAAAGCTTGCCTCACAGGAGAATAAAATAATAGAAAAAGGGAATCTCCCATGCTATACCCTAAGCATCTGTGGATCCCATATTAGAATCTGTTACTCCCAAGAACTTAAGAGTATAAAAATGGCACCTTCTCCCACCCCTTAGGCTGCATGTTTTTTTTAATGCTCTGGAAACAGGTATACATTGGAGACTAATTTATAATTTCAAGGATCAAATCTAAGTATGCATTTATTTACCATTTTACCTTCGTTTTGCTCATTCCCTCAGAATCAACCTACCGACACCAAGCAACCATTGATGATGAAGTTGTCACCATGGAGATACTAGATACTGCTGGGCAGGTGAAAAAAGAATTCAGCTCTAATATTTCTGGATAAATAAAAATGAGATGTGCATAATATGAACAGAATTAAGACACTTTGCTATAGTTAACTAATGATACCTAAAGACTTAATTATCTAGTTATGCTTTATATTAATTTGCAATAGCTTATATATGTGTCCTTATATAAATTACTCAGTGCTCCAAGAGGGTTTTGAAAATACCCTAACATTCACATGCTTTCATCTAAAGTAGAATTGCTCACCTCTATTATGGGGAGATCACAAGGTATTAATGTTAGGTTTTCATGGTTAAATGTGTTTTGAAATACTCTGATCAAGTTAAATATATATCTTTACTGGAGAAGTTCTCAGCACCTTTAATATGCTTATATATAAGTTGAATCTTAAAGAAATCTACAATATTTATATTCTTGACTTATATAATCTTAGAATCTTTTTTCATAATATTTTAAGAATCTTTTCTGGAATATTCTTTCTAGACCTCATCACATAAGATTAAAGATTTGAGCCACATCATTGAATGCTAACAACTTATTTTAAAATGAAGCTAATATACATTTGCTTTGCAGCCAGTAAACTCTGAAACTAAAAACAGTTTATAATAAGGCTTGCTTTCCAAGAATAGAAAGAAGTGAAAGTGAAAGTTGTCAGTTGTGTCCGACTCTTTGCAACTCCATGGACTATACAGTTCATGGAATTCTCCAGGCTAGAATACCACAGAGGGTAGCCTTTCCTTTCTCCAGGGGTTCTTCCCAACCCAGGGATTAAACCCAGGTCTCCTGCATTGCAGGCAGATTCTTTACCAGCTGAGCCACAAGGGAAGCCCTCCCAGAAATAGTGGTGACCACTAAGAATGAGAGTTAGGAAGCTGAAGGATATCGTGGTGCTTTTCAGTTACTACTTGACAAAACTAGTTAATCCAAGACATATATTTGCAGCTAGTTATACAGCTTTCCTTCTCATCACTACCTGCTCACTATATATGCTCTCACCTTCTGGTACTGATTCTAAAGAGAGAGACAACAGGAAAATACATGCCTAGAGAAGTCGTTTGAGCCTATAATGGCGATACATTTTCAAATCACACCTGCTTCAGAATGCTTTCAAATGCTACCTTCTTAAGAAGGAGGGATCACCCCTTTTGAGAATCACTGCAATTGAGTTTCTATCATTATTGAGACTGCATAATATATCAAAGGTGCTGAGATAGAAAATGAAGCCCAAACCCTCTAGCTTTTACTTAGACTCTATACAATTTTTCACTTTTGTTTTGGTGGCTAATTGTCTCTAATCTGAAGAAAAGAAGACTAAAAAACAAAACAAAATCAAAACAAAATTCACTAATTCATGCCTCTAATTCTGATCTCAGAGGATGGGGTAAGGTCTACTTGTTTATTACCTATTGGCCAATTGTTTAATTGTGATGAAAAATCTCAGAGGCAGTGTGCTCAACTAGAAGGATAATTTCTTTATAGTCCTTGCAATTACACATTTAATGATGTGGCAAGTAAAAGTTAGAATCACAAAGTTAGGTTCCACTCAGTTAGAAAATGTTTAGTTCCCTAAGTTATGCTTCTGTTCCAAACTGAGAGAGTCAGCTGGTTCAGGCAGTCTACTAAGAATTTCCAGTGCTGCTGAATGTAAGGAATGGTTGTTAAAGGATCACTGTAGCAATTGCAGCATCTATACACTGCAATTACTTCCAGGTCTCCCAACTGCTATTTTTTCCCTGCCAACAGGAAGACACCATTCAGAGGGAAGGACACATGCGATGGGGGGAAGGCTTTGTGCTGGTCTATGACATTACTGACCGAGGAAGTTTCGAGGAAGTGCTGCCACTTAAGAACATCCTGGATGAGATAAAAAAGCCCAAGAACGTGACTCTCATCTTGGTTGGAAACAAAGCTGATTTGGACCACTCCAGACAGGTCAGTACAGAAGAAGGGGAGAAGCTGGCCACAGAACTGGCGTGTGCTTTTTATGAGTGTTCTGCCTGCACTGGAGAAGGGAACATCACTGAGATATTCTATGAGCTGTGTCGAGAGGTACGTCGCCGGAGGATGGTCCAGGGCAAGACGAGGCGACGCAGCTCCACCACGCACGTCAAGCAAGCCATTAATAAGATGCTCACCAAAATCAGCAGTTAGGCAGCTCTGTCCTTGGGAAGACCCTGCTCAGGTGGGTTTGGGTAATTGGAAACATTTTCTTGCCCTTTTTCTTCCTCCAAAGAAAAGAAGATACTACATTCCTTGTTCTGACTCTGGGAAAAGTTTGGGCTTCCCACTGGTCCCAAGCCTTCCATATGTTGGGAAGTTTCAGAGTATTTTAATGCAATTTCAGTGCTGACAATCTCTCTTTTGCCTGCTTGAATAAAACATGCTCTATTGCAGTTTGAACATATAATCACTAGATTCTAAAATGGCTGGATTCATATTAAGCTATTTTTAGGCACCTTCACCTTGCTTCCATAGGTTGAAGTCTTTTCAAAAATGTTTTAAATTCTATTCCTTGTCAAAACCTACAAATGATCATCCTAAAAATCTAAGATAACAGAAAACACAGGGCTTTCCAGGTGGCAATAGTGGTAAAGAACCTGCCTGCCAATGCAGGAGACATGTTGGTTCGATTCCTTTATCGGGAAGATCCTCTAGAGGAGGGCATGGCAACCCTCCAATATTCTTGCCTGAGAGATCCCATGGACAGAGGAGCCGGGTGGGCTATAGTCCATAGGGTCACAAAGAGTCAGACACGACTGAAGCGACTTAGCATGCATGCACGCAATTGAAAACACAGTAAGAGTAGCTGAGATGTTGTACTGAAGAATACAGCCTTAGTTTCTATTTGAAGTGAGGCTTTTCTGAATGATCTTAAACCATCTAGTTTTTCTTTAACCTTTGTTCTGTTCTTAAATTCAAACATGCACTCACGAAGTTTTCCATTGTCACAGAGAGTTTCATTTCAATTTGAGTTGACTGTCTCCTTGATCTGTTTATGGATTATTGCATCCTAATTATTCTTCTGTGATTCCAACAAGACTTAACTATAACAGAGACAGCAGGACCCCTCATTTCAAATCGGCCAGGCCATTTCTCATCAAGCCCAGGGTGAAATAAAGACAAAAGGAATTTTTTCACCAAACCCTGACTTTATTGAATACTAATAGAGGATTTAGAATTGGATTCTAGGATGCTAATAGAGGATTTAGAATTGGATTCTTAATAAATTAGATTTATTCACTTACATTTCTTTCTGTGTTTATCATCTTAGCAGAAAGACAACATTCAAATAAACAGGGGAATTAAAATAATGCTTAACTACTCTTCTGTTGGGGAGCCCAGGTTCTGTGCCAGGCACAGTAAGAAGAATTAGCCTCTGATTCATTTAAACTGGCTACATGGCTTCTAATATATTGGGTAAATTAATTCACTTAGAATTCAGAAAAGAGTGAGTGGTTAGAGTTCACTATACCTGAATAAATGTGTAAAAACAGATTCTTATATTGTGAAACAGTCTATAACTGATAAAGCTTTATGATTCTTTTTTCCTCTATTATGCCCCCATATATTAAGACTTGGGCACTTTATTTTAGAAGAAAATATATATCTTTTACATATGTGTGTATTTATAAATGCATAGATATATGTATAAAACTTTGTAAGAGTTGGAGGCTTTAATTCACCAATGCATTTGGACAACTCGGTATAATTGACTATTTATGTGAATATAATAAAAAGCATAATTTTCACATTCTGTCACATTCAGGCAGTCTTTCTTGTGATAACATGAGAAGTTTGCCATTTTAGGAGAGATTTTGGAAGACTATTGGATTGCAGAATTGATGACTTATTGAATGTGATGCAAAGAAATGAGCACCTGTTCGTAATAATCACAACTATTTTTAGAGTCCTTACATGCTATTGTAGGCCCTTCATGTCTTATCTCATCATATTCTCACAATACCCCTATGCAAGAGATCATATTATGGTCACATTTGTAAGGATGAAGATACTGAGCCAAAAGGGAAAACAAGTTTGCACAGCTATTTAGTGGGTAAAGCTAGGATTTGAACTCAGAGAGGCCAACTCAGACTGTAAGCCTATACTGTGATCCACCATAGTGTCTTAGTAGACTTATTCTTGAGTCATCAGTGTGAAGAAACAGAAAGGAGAAAATTTAGGGAAGACTTGTTTTATTCATAGGGCTTCCCTGGTGGCTCAGTGGTAAATAATCCACCTGCCAATGCAAGAGACTGGCTTCCATTCCTGGGTCAGGAAATCCACTGGAGATGGACATGGCAACTCACTCCAGTATACTTGCCTGGGAAATCCCATGGAGAGAGGAGCCTGGCAGGCTACAGTCCATGGGATCACAAAAGAGTTGGACACAACTTAACAACTAAACAACAATAACAACTGTTTCATTTATTCATGAACAAATATTTACAGATAAACTGGACATGTAACTTGACACATTAGTCCATCTGATGGTTTCTGAGCTGAACCTTGAAGAATACAGTTAACCTTTGAACAGTGGAGAGGGTTAGGGGTGTCAACTCTTCACACAGTTAAAAACCCATGTGTAACTTTTGACTTCTCCAGAACATAACTACTAATATCCTGTTGACCGGAAGCCTTACAATAATATAAACTGTCGACTGACACATATTTTGTATGCTTTATGCATTATATATTGTATTCTTACATAAATTAAGCTAGAGAAATATTAAGAAAATCATAGGAAGAGAAAACACAATTACAACACTCTACTGTGGTGGGCTACAGTCCACGGAGTCACAAAGAGTCAGACACAACTGAGCAACTGAACACGTATACATGCACTGTGTTTATCAATACTATAAGTTTATGTCATCTGTTTATAAAATGAGTCATCTGTCAGTACATACAGAAATATAGCCCTCTGTGTTACGAAGCACTGTAGATGTTATATGTGTTATATTTGATGTCAACAATGGAAAAATCTGTGAAAAAGAAATTTATATTTATTTCATGCATTGATAATGAAGCAGCAATATGATTCTTTTATAGTAGCCTAGTGTAATCAATATGATTGCTTCATGTTGGCCTAGCCTGTACACAATGAATGACTCCATTATAAAACTTGTATGATATACAGTATTACAGTCAAATTCATAAACACAGTATTGGAAATTTTACATTTTTCAAAAACCTATTACTCATTGCAGTTAGCTGATACATAGTTTCTTCAATTTGGGGAGAGTAATACTGTACTGTAATATGATTCTTTGAAAACAAAATTATAAGTGGTAAGAAAACTAGCACATTATTAATTTTATAGTAAATATCACTCACCTTATACCTATATGATCTCCATATATACATAGTTTTAATGTATTCATATCTTTTTCTTAATTGTTTCTATATTTCTAGGCTATGTGTTTTATCTGCAAGTTTTTTCAAATTGTTGCAAACCTCCAAAAAGCTTTCCAATGTATTTGTTCAAAAAAAAATCCACACAAATGTGGACCCATGCAGTTCAACCCTATGTTGTGCAAGGGACACCTGTACATACAAGTTATCTAGGAAAGAAAGATGGTAAAAGTATCTAATCAAAAGGAATAGCATGGAACCAAACTATGGAGACATGAAAGGTGATGGTAATGTAGCAATTACGAGTTTAGAGAGCCACATATATCATTCTCCAAGAAGAGAAAAAGAAGGTGAGGAGAGAGAAGGGGTTAAAAGAAAGAAAAAAAGATAAGGGATTCAGAAGTAAAGAAACATGTCACATCTATTCATAAAACAAGTTTAGGTAACTTTACATGTTAAAGGACCAAGTAGGTAACTTAGCTGTGATTCATTTTCAGTTATGTCCATTTAGACAGGGCAGGGAAAATGAAAGCAGAGAAAATTTGTTTTTAAAATGGCATCTTCTAGAAATACAATCTCTTTCATTCTCTCATACTATACTTGGGGATGAAACTCAGCCAGTGCCCATTAAGAATATGTTGCTAAGGAGGCCTACTGTAATATCTGGATGCTCTTTTAAGTCAAACACTAGAGTCCCCAGTACCAGCATCTTCCTTAGCCAGATGTATACAAATCCAGACCTGTTAAAACATAGAACTACTGGCAGAAGTCCCAACTGGTAATTACAGAAGAACTTGAGATTGCACAAATATAAATTAGTTATTCCTCTCATGCCTCAGGCTTCTCCACAAATGAATATTATAAACACATTGGTTCTTTTACACATGACAGAAACCTGTGTATTCTTGAACAGTAATGATGGGTTGTTATTACCACACTACCACTACCAATATTTGCTTTCTTGTAATTGTTTTTCTTTCAACAGTCAAAAGGCTTTTTCCCGTATATTGTGTTTGTACTCATATGCCTCACAGCACTGAGAGAAGGCAGGATCTTTCTTTCTTTTAAATAATATTTAAGAGACACAGACATAGATAAACACAACATCTTGCACTCCAAGTGTGGTAAGAGTCAAGCTTTCTTATTAAAACAGCCTCTGTCCACTTTGAGGATAAGGAAAGTAGTCAGTTCATTGGGCCAAATTTAATCAAAGTAAAGTTGAATTAAGGGTAAAGTTGTTGAGCTAATCACTTATTGGAAGAGTCTGAGAAGAAAAAGGACAAGTAATTTTTTTTTCTCCATAGGTTTGGCATGTTATATTTAGCGAATTCTGTATTCCCATATATATGGGTCTGTTTGGAAACTGTTCTGTTTCATTGGTCTGTTTGTTCATGCTCTAGAACCATGGTATGTTAAAATGTGAGCCCAATATATGTTATAATTACTCCTATTATAACATGATTTTTTTTCAGAGAACATATGCTCTTTATTTTCATGTAAAATTTTGTGTTCACCCTGAATTATGTATAATAATAAGAGTGGTAAGCTTACTTCTTTGTGACTGGAGTAGTGATACTCCCTGAGGTGATAAAAATTAAGAATAAATTTTTTTATTTGGGCATTACTGTACTCTGGGACTATGTAACTATTTGGTCTAAAAATAGAATCAGAAGGAAGATTTTCTGTTTGTGCTTAGAAGGTAGTGTCTATTTTTCCCCAGCCTTACTAAGATATAATTGACAAAACATTGTGCAAGTTTAAGGTGTACAACCTGATTATTTAATGCATGTGTGTATTGCGACCACAATAATATTTCTTATCATGTTTATCATCTCACATAATTACCTTTTCTTTTTTAAAATTTAATTTATTTTTTTTTAATTGGAGGCTAATTACTTTACAATATTGTATTTGTTCTGCCACACATCAACATGAATCCGCCACGGGCGTACACGTGTTGCCCATCCTGAACCACCCTCCCACCTCCCTCCCCGTACCATCCCTCCGGGTCATCCCAGTGCACCAGCCCCGAGCAACCTGTATCAATACCTTTTCTTTTTTGTCGTGAAACTACTTAAGGTTTACTATCTCAGCAACTGTCAAATACAGTATTTTTAACTGTAGTCACCATACTGAATATTAGATTCCCTGAACTTATTATTTTATAACTGGATGAGTGACTGGAACTTTGTATACATTGACCGAAATCCACCCCCCCCCCATTTCCCTACTTCCCATCCTTGGCAACCACCATTCCACTTTGGTTTGGCTTTTTTAAAGATTTTAATGTAAGTGAAATCACATGATACTGTCTTTCTCCGACTTATTTCACTTAGCCTACCACCTTCAAGGTCCATCCACATTGCTGCACATGGCAAGATTTCTTTTGCCTAGTGAAATAATATTCAGTAGTCTATGTATGCATCTCCTTTTCTTTGTTCACTCATCTGTCGTGGGGACGCTTAGGTCCTTAGATCCCCAGAGTAAGGCCCTTTCAAGATCTCCAGGGGTGCAGACAGGAGTGTTTTTTGCAGGGTTCCTGAGCCATCAGGATTGTTTATGGACTCTGGCTGGAATGGACTGGAGCCCAGGTACAAGACCCTTTCAGAGTTTGCATTCGGACTAAGTTTCAGAGGCTTACCTTTGGGGGTTCTCAGACTATGGTCAGGAGGGGCTGGAGGGGGTTCATGAGCCTCTTCTATTATCCAGTGCACAGGTGGGCGTCACTCCTCCAGGCTTCCTCAGTATCTGGTGCTGGTAACAGACCCAAATCCAAAGGGGCTGTAGCTGAATGCTTATGGGTATGGAACTGTTTGTCTGTAGGCAGGACCACAGTTCACAAGTCAGCCATATGGTGGTGGTGGTGAACTGCCTTCTTAAAATGACCCTCAGTCTTCGACTACACTTCAGTTTCATAGCCTCCAATCTGGACCCCAAAGCTTCCATGAAGACACTTTTGTCCATGTGAGTGCTGTGTGTTCAGTCCTGTCTGACTCTCTGTGACCCCATGGACTGTTGCCTGCCAGACTCCTCCATCCATGGGATTTTCCAGGCAAGAATACTGGAATGGGTGCCATTGCCTTCTCCAGGGAATCTTCCTGACCCAGGCATCAAATACACATCTCTTGCATCTCCTGCACTGGCAGGCAGATTCTTTACTACTGAGCCACCTGGGAAGCCATGTCAAATTATTGTTGCCGAGGGGAGGATATATGCGAGGGACAGTTTGTTCAGTCATCCTGCTGATGTCACTTCTAAATAAGTTAATATTACTAAGTTTATGAATGGCAATGAAGCAAGATTCACTTTGCTTCAGTAGGCACAGAGTCTTCTTTTCAGTGTTAAAATTATATCATTCATCTGGCCATGATGGAGTAACAGGGACCAGACCAGATGTTTTTACATATTAAACAACTAGAAAGAATCAGACAAAATATTTGAAACAATGGTTTTCAGTCTTTGAATGACAAGCAGTCAGTATGATAATCCCTGAGAGAAGGGAAAGAATGAGGTAAACCCTATAGTTGTTCCAGTTTCCTGCCAAATGGCAGGTTCCAAGAAGTAATATATTTCAAAACAGAGTCTGGCAGTTGTACTGAGTTGAGGAGACAAAAATTGGAGTTTGGGGAGGCCAAGTTGATAAGACCCTATTGGATAAAATGCCTAGAAAGACTCAATGGTAAAGAACACTTTCAAATCAGGAGGCACAAGAGATGTGGGTTTGACCCCTGGTTATGGAAGATCCCTGGGAGGGGGAAATGGCAACCCGCTCCAGTATTCTTGCTGTGAAAATCCCAGGTACAGAGGATTCTGGTGGGCTTCAGTCCATGGGGTCCTAAAGAGTCTGACATGACTGAAGCAATTGAGTGCAAGCACACACAAAGAGAGACCTTCAGAAGGGTTCCTTATAGTCTTTGGCTGAGTATGGATCTTTGCATGATGAGAAAAAATTCCTCAAGTTTGGAGAAAAAAGCCCTGGAAAGAAATAGGCCAAAAATTGGGAGGTGCATACATAGGGCTGACAATAGTATTTGTATTCCTGCTGGCCAAGGTGAAAACACCTTGTAATACACAGGGCATCAGGTAATATGCAGGACTTCAAAAGCATATTGTGTTAATTATGAGTCTAAATTAGCCCTAGACCCAGCTGCCATAAGAAAGCTTAAAAGGATGTCTGAATTTTTTCCAAACTGAGTCCAGGTAACTTGATTTTGTTCTGGAATAATACCCAATTCACTATACAACGGTATACAACAAATCCTGCGCTCAAGATAAAAATTGCAATGTCCGGCATCTAGTCAAAAACGACCATTTATGCTGGGAAATAGGAAAATATGATTCATAAATAGGAGAAAATTCAGTCCGCAGGAGCAGACCAAGATATACCGGATGATAGCATTAAGAAATAAGTAACTTAGCTCTTCTAAATATGACACATATGCTTAAGAAGATAGAGACAGGAACAGTATGAGGATAGAGACGAAAGATATAAACAAGCTTAATTCTAACTTCTAGAGATTGAAGATACAGTATCTGAAATAACAGAACATTAGGATTAACACCAGATGAGGTCCTAAAAAAAAATCACAGGGGAATTTAATGACATAGTACTAGACATAATCCAAAATAAAAAGAGGAAACAAGACAATAATAAACAAAGAATCAATGGCATCTGAAACAAACTCAAACAATCTAACATACATATAATTAGATTCCCAAAACTAAAGGAAAGGGATGGCGGCATAAAGAACTATTTGAACAAATAACGGCTGCAATTTTCTCAAATTATAAGCTCCACAGCTCCAAGAAGCTCACTAGACACCAAGTAATGAAAAGCAGAGGAAACAACACCAAGGAACATCAAAATCAAATTCCTGAAGAACAATGAAAAAAGAACATTTAAAAAGCAGCCAAGGGTAAGGATAGTAGGTGGAAATATGAGTACAGTGAAACAAAAGATGATAAAATGTAATTATATTATTTGAAGATGTGCAATGATAAGTTCAATAAGCATCATGTAAACCTAACAACCATTTAAAACAAAAAGGAAAGCAAGAACAAAAACATAAATGTAGCTAATAAGTCAATAGTGTTTATAAAATGGAAGAAATATTAAATTCAAAAAAAGAAAAAGGATATAAGAAAAAAATAACAGATGAGCTAAATAGAAAACATGAGCAAGATGGTAGCTTTAAACTTACTCATATCTTTAACTATGTTAATTGTAACAAGTGGAATAGACCATAGAGGGGCTCATGTGAACCTTCTAGGGTGAAGAAACTATCCTGCATTTTGATTACTATGATATTCATATGACTACATACATTTTCTAAAGCTCTTCAATTTGTAAGGTTAAAATTGGCTTATTTCAGGTCAGTGGCTCAGTCGGGTCCGACTCTTTACGACCCCATGAATCGCAGCACGCCAGGCCTCCCTGTCCATCACCAACTCCCGGAGTTCACTCAGACCCACGCCCATGGAGTCAGTGACGCCATCCAGCCATCTCATCCTTGGTCTTCCCTTCTCCTCCTGCCCCCAATACCTCCCAGCATCAGAGTCTTTTCCAATGAGTCAACTCTTTGCATGAGGTGGCCAAAGTACTGGAGTTTCAGCTTCAGCATCATTCCCTCCAAATAAATCCCAGGGCCGATCTCCATCAGAATGGACTGGTTGGATCTCCTTGCAGTCCAAGGGACTCTCAAGAGTCTTCTCCAACACCACAGTTCAAAAGCATTCAATCTCAAGAATGCCGAGCTTTCAGTTGGCAATTCAGCAAGGGGGACATGTCAAAGAAAACCATCCTGAAATCTATTTAAAACAAATGTTCAATATCTCAGAATAGGTTTCTAATTTGTACTTTTCCCACTCTTCATAAAGTATCAATATTGTATTTTAAAATAATAGTTTCATTTGAATTGTCCATGCTCCTATGTCATTTCGGGCTCCCTGGCCTGAATTACCTCTAGTCACTAGAGACCCACTGCAAGTGAATGTCATTCTGTTCTTTTGTGGGCCCAAAGACCTTTTTACTTTTCCTTTAGAAACATGAATGAGTATCTAAACTTACAAATTTTGGACTGTGCATGTGTACATGTGTCTGTCTAGTCTTTCTTTACCTACTTTATGATAGAAGAAAATAATATGGTTTATTCCCTGGCAGAGTATTTTTAAAAATAAAATCTCATTGTTCAGCAATCTAAGGATGTGCTTGTTGATGCCTTCTTGATGCTCCTTAATGATTTATGAGAGTCTATAAACATTGTCATAGAAAACTTTTGTTGTGTCATCCTCTGTCTTTTCCTTGTTTTGGGAAGCAAAAGGCTTATGGAGAAAAACAAGGTAAGTATTGAAACAAATACAGGATATTGATTGCTTCTATTCCCTGAGCCTCTGAGTCAATCTATACACAGGAAGTGTCCAACTACAATTTATGCTCCTAGCATTTGGTTGTAAATTGGCTTCTTGGGATGTTGAATGCAATTTCCCTGGAAAACAAAGCTATAAATCATATTTAGGTTCCCAAACTTGTCCATGGCAGCCTTTAACCCATAATATTGCACTTTTCTTGATGAGAAATACTTTTAAAATAACATTTCATAAAGGATAAACATCTTTCCAGTGTCCTCTCATCTTTCCCACACATTTTGGTATTCCCCCTCCACTTCTCAGGTGGCTCAGTCAGTAAAGAATCCACCTGCAATGCAGGAGATCCCAGTTCAATCCTTGTGCTGGGAAGACCTCCTGGAGAAGGGAATGGCAACCCAGTCCTGTATTAGTGCCAGGAGAAATCCCATGGACAGAGGAGTCTGGCAGGCTGCAGTCCATAGGGTCACAAGAGTTTAACATGAATTAGCTATTAAACCACCACCACCTGTCCCTCAAACCCTTCACCATATATACATTCTTTGGAAAATGGTGCATATCAGGGATTTTTTTTAGGAGTAAAATTGATTACACAAACATATCTAATGGGTGACATTTCAAGTAGCCTAGAAAAGTGAACGAAATATTTTATGCAAAATAGGGAGTGATTTTTTAGAAAAGAAGTATGCATACACTGAAACAAGTACCATTTATATAAACAGAGACAAAAGGAACTTGGCAATCATTTAATTCAATAGCATTTGCTGCAGTAACACCTTTCTTGAGCCTGCAGACTGCTACTGGTTATCATTTTTAAAAGAGGATTATGTTTCAAATGATTGGAAAACAGCATGTTAATCTAAGACAAGCATTCATTCATTCAAGCATGAATATTATACTAGTGAATGCTATGAATTAGTAGGTGTTGCCTAAACTCACTTGGCTATAGGGTGCCCCTCATGGCATTCTGTGAAATATACTTTAGGAAATAATGTTTCATCCCATGATAATGTGTCTTCTACGTCATCATGGTTTTCCATTAATAATAGAGGATCTCTTTGTAGGTTGTAGTGTCCTTTTAAAGTAGTCCTGTCAATGAAAATATAATGTGAGCCATACATGGAGGTCGCAATTTTCTATTTTCAATTTATCAGATCATCATTAATTGTCTACATGACTCAGCAATCCCTCTACTAGACAATACTCTGAGGAAACCAAAATTGAAAAAGACACACGTACCCCAAAGTTCATTGCAGCATTAAAACAATAGCTAGAACATGGAAGCAACCTAGATGTCCACTGACAGATGACTGGATAAAGAAGTTGTGGTACATATACACAATGGAATATTACTCAGCCATAAAAGAGAACACAGTTGAGTCAGTTCTAATGATGTGGACAAACCTAGAGCCTAGTATACAGAGTGAAGTAAGTCAGAAAGAGGAAATATAAATATCATATACTGATGCATATATTTTGGATCTAGAAATATGGTGCTGATGAACTTATTTTCAGGGCAGCAATGAAGAAACAGACTTAGAAAACAGACCTACGAACACGGGGAGCGGAGGCGGGAGAGGGTAAGATGTATGGAGAGAGTAACATGGAAATTTACCATACCATGTGTAACATAGATAGCCAATGGGAATTTGCAGTATTACTCAGGGAACTCAAACAGGGGCTCTATGACAATCTAGAAGGGTGGGGTGGGGTGGGAGGTTTGGGAGGGAGGGGATATTGGTGTATCTATGGCTGATTCTTGATGTATGACAGAAAACCACAGAATTCTGTAAAGCAATTATCCATCAATTAAAAAAATAAATAAAATGTTAAAAAATAAAGTATGTAAAATGATTTACATTTAAGGTAAAAAGAAACACATGAAATTTATTTTAATGTATTTTGTTTCACCCAACATGTCTGATATATGATCATTGAAGCCTACAATCAATATAAAATGAATTCACACAATATTTCACAATTTTTTGTACTACATCTTTGAAATCCACTGTGTACTTTTACATTTACAGCACATTTCAGTTTGGACCAATTATATTTAAGAGTTTAATAGCCACATGTGGCTAGTGGCTACCGAATTGGATGGTGCAGCTTTAAAATAGTTTAATATCTATTGTCTTAATCCTCCTTTATTCTGAAGAAGTCCAGTTATAAAAAGTTGAGATTAGAATCCTAAAATTTTAGACATGAATGTGTTCTTGAGGTGGTAGGCAGGTTACATTCTCCTGGTCCCTGATATACTGTATGGTTTTAAAATGGAAATGGTTAAGATATAAATTTATAAAAAGAATTGCTGGCTTTACCTTAAAAGACAATCACTACAGAATTCCCCTTGAAAATGGTCCACCTCCAGAAAATTTAATACATGATACTTTAAAATAAAAATTCAATTTGCAAACACATTTTCCAGACTTCATCTACTGCATAAAGTGATGCCACCCGCTCATTTTTGGTGCCAGGCTAAAAATGGGGCATAGTTTGTAGATTAAAGAGCAATCCTTGTCTGTTGCTATATTTTCATTGTATGAGGCCCCAAAGTCAGCTGCACAAACATATAACAAACTCAGCAACGATAGCCAAGTCAGTAAATGCTGGTCTTTCTACATTTCTTTCAGGAGAAGAGGCAGCTAGCTTCCATTCATGTGCTCAGCTTCTGTCCTTAAGCCAAATGATGTCACTTACAGCTTGAATTTTAGAATTTACTTTGTTAGTTTCTCTAGCCAACTCATTCTATTGGCTTTGGGGGGAAAATAGAAATAGGAAAAAAAATAAGACATGTACTAGGCAAATTGAGATTTATCTATCTATGCGATATTTACCAAACTATTCTTCAATAAAAAATCATAACATTTCACATCCATATTGATTTTCTGTAATAAGTGGGTTTCTAGTTTTTCTAGCATAGCATTATTGACCTAATTGCTAGTTAACTGTCAATACATGCTGAACATGTACCCTTGAGAAAACCAAAAGGGCATATGTACCCCAGTGTTCATTGCAGCACTATTTATAATAGCCAGAACATGGATGCAACCTAAATGTCCATTAACAGATGAATGGATAAAAAAGACGTGGTCATACATACAATGAAATATTACTCAGGAATGAAAAGGAATGAAATTGGGTCATTTGTAGTGATGTGGATGAACCTAGAGTTTGTCTTACAGAGTGTAGTTAAGTCCGAATGAGAAAAACAAATATCAAATATTAACGCATATGTATGGAACTAGAAAAATGGCGCTGATGAACCTATCTGCAGGGCAGGAATAGAGGCACAGACATAGAGAATGGATATGTGGACACAGAGAGGGAAGGAGAGGGAGGGGAGGATGAGTTGAAAAAGTAGCATTGACATACATACACTACCATGTGTAAAAGAGCTAGGTAATGGGAAGCTGCTCTATAGGACAGGAAGCTCAGCTCGGTGCTCTGTGGTGACCTAAAGGGATGGCATGGGGTGGTGGGAGGGAGAGGATATATACACACAATAGGCTGCTTTGTGTTGTTGTACAGCAGAAACAAACACAACATTGTAAAACAATTATACTCTAATTTTAAAAATAAAAATAATTTTTAAAAGGTAAATATGAAGCACTCAAGTTAACCAGTGTATCAAACAAAAGCTTTTATGGGAATAAAGGAATATGATCCAAGGATACGTGAGAACAAAGCAGACAAAGCCCTACCCACCCAGGTATCTTAGGAATATAGAGTGCTGATAATACTATTCCTAATATTATCTCTCTTCTTGCTATTCTTTGGAACTCTGCATCCAGATGCTTATATCTTTCCTTTTCTCCTTTGCTTTTCACCTTCAAAGAATAGCAAGAAGAGATAAAAAAGCCTTCCTCAGTGATCAATGCAAAGAAACAGATGAAACAGCAGAATGGGAAAGACTAGAGATATCTTCAAGAAAATTAGAGATACCAAGGGAACATTTCATACAAAGATGGGCTCAATAAAGGACAGAAATGGTATGGACCTAACAGAAGCAGAAGATATTAAGAAAAGGTGGCAAGAATACACAGAAGAACTGTACAAAAAAGATCTTCATGACCCAGATAATCATGATGGTATGATCACTCACCTAGAGCCAGACACCCTGGAATGTGAAGTCAAGTGGGCCTTAGAAAGCATCACTACAAACAAAGCTAGTGGTGGTGATGGAATTCCAGTTGAGCTATTTCAAATCCTGAAAAATGATGCTGTGAAAGTGCTGCACTCAATATGCCAGCAAATTTGAAAAACCAGCAGTGGCCACAGGACAGGAAAAGTCAGTTTTCGTTCCAATCCCTAAGAAGGGCAATGCCAAAGAATGCTCAAACTACCGCACAATTGCACTCATCTCACACACTAGTAAAGTAATGCTCAAAATTCTCCAAGCAGCCTTCAGCAATACGTGAACCGTTAATTTCCAGATGTTCAAACTGGTTTTAGAAAAGGCAGAGCAACCAGAGATCAAATTACCAACATCTCCTGGATCATGGAAAAAGCAAGAGAGTTCTAGAAAAACATCTATTTCTGCTTTATTGGACTATGCCAAAGCTTTTGACTGTGTGGATCACAAGAAACTGTGGAAAATTCTGAAAGAGATGGGAATAGCAGACCACCTGACCTGCCTCTTGAGAAACCTATATGCAGGTCAGGAAACAACAGTTAGAACTGAACATGGAACAACAGACTTGTTCCAAATGGGAAAAGGAGTACGTCAAGGCTGTATATTGTCACCCTGCTTATTTAACTTTTATGCAGAGTACATCATGAGAAACGCTGGGCTGGAAGAAGCACAAGCTGGAATCAAGATTGCTGGGAGAAATATCAATAACCTCAGATATGCAGATGACACCACCCTTATGGCAGAAAGTGAAGAGGAGCTAAAAAGCCTCTTGATGAAAGTGAAAGAGGAGAGTGAAAAAGTTGGCTTAAAGCTCAACATTCAGAAAACGAAGATCATGGCATCTGGTCCCATCACTTCATGGGAAATAGATGGGGAAACAGCGGAAACAGTGGCTGACTTTGTTTTTCTGGGCTCCAAAATCACTGCAGATGATGACTGGAGCCATGAAATTAAAAGACGCTTACTCCTTGGAAGAAAAGTTATGACCAACCTAGATAGCATATTGAAAAGCAGAGACATTACTTTGCCGACTAAGGTCCGTCTAGTCAAGGCTATGGTTTTTCCAGTAGTCATGTATGGATGTGAGAGTTGGACTGTGAAGAAAGCTGAGCACCAAAGAGTTGATGCTTTTGAACTGTGGTTTTGGAGAAGATCTTGAGAGTCCCTTGGACTGCAAGGAGATCCAACCAGTCCATTCTAAAGGAGATCAGCCCTGGGATTTCTTTGGAAGGAATGATGCTAAAGCTGAAACTCCAGTCCTTTGGCCACCTCATGCGAAGAGTTGACTCATTGGAAAAGACCCTGATGCTGAGAGGGATTGGAGGCAGGAGGAAAAGGAGATGACAGAGGATGAGATGGCTGGATGGCATCACCCACTCGATGGACGTGAGTTTGAGTGAACTCCGGGAGATTGTGATAGACAGGGAGGCCTGGCGTGCTGTGATCCATGGGGTTGCAAAGAGCTGGACACGACTGAGTGAACTGAAGTGAACTGAATATTATCTTAGGAATAATGCCAAAAAAAATGAGAGATGTATTGTGATCATCTTTGCAGCTGAAATTATTAACAGTGAATCAACATCCTGTCTCCAGCTACCACCTTCTGCTGGACAAATAATGATGCTGATAAATGATCAGACCTTGACCATAAAATTTCATGACCAATTAAAGCAGATTGGAACTCTTCTCACTAACTCTAATGACTGGGCACCTGTCCACAAACCATAATGTGTATCTAATTTCTGCAGGGACTAGACATAAACTGCACTCTGGATTGCCAACCCACCAGATGTTACCTCCATGTTGCAAATCATGTCCTTTCAAAAGAGTCAAGGGTGAATCATGAGAGCAAAAATCTGAACCCAGAAGTAAATAACTGTTTCTCCTGGAACCACTTGGTCAAAGCCTACTGGCTGCACACCACAGCTGAGCATCGTGTCCCATTTCAGTAGAGCTTGTTAGAATCTCTGGGTTTCCATGATGCAGCTGAGTACATTACTCCCTATGGCAATGTTTCTCCAAATACAGCCCATGGAATACTTTTAATATTAAGAATCATCTGGGAAGCATGCTTAATATTTGAATCTTGGGCCCACTCCAGTCCAACTAAGCCAGAATATATAGAAGCAGAGCCCAAAAATCTGCATTTTAACCAACTCTCTAAATGATGATGGTTACATCTATGCACACTGGGTACAATGACAGTCTTTTCTGGAGTGCCAATGAGACAGAGCAAGAAACCCATATCACGTATATCAAGTAACTATTTTCTTTTTTAAAATTTTTTTTATCTTTATTTATTTAAAATATAAATTTATTTATTTTAATTGGAGGTTAATTACTTTACCATATTGTATTGGTTTTGCCATTCATCAACATGAATCTGCCACAGGAATACACGTGTTCCCCATCCTGAACCCCCCTCCTTCCTCCCTCCCCATACCATCCCTCTGGGTTGTCTCAGTGCACCAGCCCCAAGCATCCAGTATCATGCATCGAACCTGGACTGGCGATTTGTTTCACATATGATATTATACATGTTTCAGTGCCATTCTCCCAAATCATCCCACCCTCGCCCTCTCCCACAGAGTCCAAAAGACTGTTCTATACATCTGTGTCTCTTTTACTGTCTCGCATACAGGGTTATCGTTCAAGTAACTATTTTCTGAAAAATCTGTGAATCTCGTGGGGGTGAGAAAGTATCTCTAAATTGTTACCATTTCTTGCTACCCTACAAAACAGTATGCCATATCTTCATATTGCTGTGAAGGAGACAGAGTTCTCCAATGTCCTCTGAATGATAAGAGCTTTGACAAAAGCACCTGGATAATTTGTATAGCTCCTGGATACAGGATGAAACTGAGATGCTAATGAAGCCTCTCACTTCCAACTTTACAGTAATACTTGTTTAATTAAAATGGTATAAAGAATATTAAACAAGTATTACTGTAAAGTATAAGGCCACCATCCAGCACCTCAATACCAAAGTCTCTCTATCCATCTTTTCTTGTATCCAGAATAGACCTTGTCTCAAAATAGCTTTGACATCAATTTATCAGGTTTCTTTAATGGGCAATTCTTACTTAAACTGAGCAGAAATGTTTCTAAGGTATGGATGGAAGGAGACAGATTAATTTCTGATTCTTCTGATACCAACCAGGGTTCTTGGCCTTCCCCAATCAATAGAAATTAACTAGTGTCAAACAAGAAATTCAGGCAAAGCTTTATTGGGGTTCCTATAGCAGGTTCCTACGCCTGCTATAGGAGGGAGAGAAAACAAGTAACAGATTCCCTTGCTTGCTCCCTGGGGGCGTGAACTAATTTCTCATATCGGTCGAGGGTAGGAGTATGTCCAGGGATTGGGATGGAAGGGTGGCTTAGGTAGTTTGTCCACGCCTATGTGGTGCTAAGTGCAGGGGGACAAGCATAGTACCATGCTTTTGCTCCTGACACACAATTTTTTGCTTCCAACTCTTCAGAAATGGCAGTTGGAGTTTTTTTTTTTTTTTTTCACATTGTGTCTTTTGGTTCAGCATTTGTCCCAACTGCACATGCACACAGTTATCTTTACTGGCATATAGTTTCTTATTTTGTTGCTCAAGTTGAGGCGTGTCCAGGTGCAAGCTTTGGAGCACTGCAGTAAAGGGGTCCAGGTACCAGCCTGTCTCATCTCCACAGGGCTGTATGCCATGAGGTCAGCGTCTCCCAGCAGGCTGTAAATAGTTAAACTGTTAAACATCCTCAGTGACATTAATACAAGGATAGGGACCTCTTCACTTTACTCTGCAGAGGGAAAAATATGAAACGAGTCACCAGTCCAGGTTCGATGCATGATACTGGATGCTTGGGGCTGGTGCACTTAGATAACCCAGAGGGATGGTACGGGGAGGGAGTGGGGTGGGGGGCAGGGTTCAGGATGGGGAGCACATGTATACCTGTGGTGGATTCATGTTGATGTATGGCAAAACCAATACAATATTGTAAAGTAATTAACCTCCAATTAAAAGAAATAAATGTATATTTTTTTAAAAAATAGAAGCATTTTCAAAAAAAAAGAAGCATTTTCAAACTTGTGAGGAGGTACCAAGGCCAAATTATACCAGAACTTCCCTGGTGGCTCAGATGGTAAAAAATTTGCCTGCAATTCAGGAGATACATGTTCAGTCCCTGGGTTAGGAAGATCTCCTGGAGAAGAGAATGGCAATCCACTTCAGTATTCTGCCTGGAGAATTCCATGGACTGAGGAGCCTGGCAGGCTACAGTCCATGGGGTCACAAAGAGTCAGACAAGACTGAGTGACTAACACGTAAAGGGAAAAGGGAATATTATTTAACCCAGGTATTAGGAGAGTCATGGAGAGATAACTACAGCTGTCATCTGAAGCTCTTTTTATATCAAGCATCCAGATTATTCTGCATATAGCAAAGATCTTGTATCTAGACACCAACAATTAAAAGTTATAAAATCTAGAAAGAATTGACTACTTGGAAGGAAATATAGAAGGCAGTGGGTAGCCACTTCCTTCTCCAGGGGGATCTTCCCATCCCAGGGATCAACCTAGATCTCCTGCATTGCAGGCAGATTTTTCATGATCTGAGCCACCAGGGAAGCCCAAAAAGGGAAAATTTCTGGCTAAAGAATATTAATACTTCTTAGCATACAATAAAGCAAAACAAATTTGCAACCACTTTATTGGAATTGTAGAGGAGAGATAAGCATAAAACTTTCTAGCAAGCAAAGAATAGTATATAGAAATTCATTGATATCTATCATACAAAAGTAAAGGGAGGTCCAAGAGGGAGATGATATATGCAGACATGTAGCTGACTCACTTCATTGTACAGCAGAAATTAACACAACACTGTAAAGCAATTATAGTGCAGCTCAATAAAATAAAAGGCATTTAGATAAAAAGGAAAAAAATCAATAAGATGTTCATTCGATGTTGAATTTGTTTCACTTTTTAAATGTAATAAGCATTTGTAAGAGTCTTTGACCATCTAGTCTTGTTTTTATTACACAAATTCCTTGAACTTTTCCAGGAAAAGTTCTTTTATCATGGGGAAAAGGAAATGGTAATCCACTTCCATATTCTAGCCTGGAAAATCCCATGGATAGGGGAACCCAGCAGTCCGTGGGGTCTCCGAGAGTCGGACACAACTGAAACAACTTAGCATACATGCAACCATTAGAAATATTGTTATCAGTACATTTTCAGTCATAGCTGACAAAAACTATGCATCTAGTTTAAGTATGATTGTGAAGGTTAGGGATAAGGGCTTCAGGCATTAATGGATGCAGGGGATTCAAGTACAAAAGGATTCTGTCTCTCTTCATTCTCTGTTCACGAGACAGAGAAAACAGTTACTGAACCGGAATGATCTCCAACAACTTTTCTCAGCTCCTTCTGAATCAGTGTTGTAATGACTGACATTGTAAAAAAACTGAAGCAGTTTAAGTCTTTCCTGTATCTAAAATTTTAGTATAAGCACATAACGTTAAATTTTACTTAAAACATTGGTGTGCACACACAAACATGAACACACCAACTCTTAAAATATCACTCCATCAACAAAAAAGAAAATAACTTGATTAAAAAGGGACTAAAGGACTTAAATATACATCTTCAACTTTAATGAGAATATATATTTAAAATACTCTGTGTGATTGTCTTGTATCCTGCTTATTTTACTCATATTTCTGTTTTCAGGCAAATAAATATGTAATTACAACATAAAAATAGAAAAAGAAAAAAAAAAAAAAACAGTTACTGGCCAGCCCAAGAGAGAGTTTTTGATGATATTTTCTGCTAGGAAAAAATTTCACATACCTTGCTTGTCCTGACACATGTGTTAAACTCATCCTTAAACCATTCATTGTGTTCAGTGGGTTGAGTGCTCTAATTACTCACGAGCATGTCTGCTGCCAGCCCCTCTAGCTGGAGAAAAGCTCAGCTGCATCAGATAACATGCACTGACTTCCCTATAGAAAGAGAGGTTCTGGTTCTAGGAGAAGGGGAATCTAGCAGTGGGTAGTTTTGTTTCTAAAGCACAGAAGCAAACATAATGGAACTCCGTGTGAAACAGCCAGTGTGCTAGTAGATATACTTCTCTTTGTTGCTATCGTTCAGTGGCCAAAAGTGCTCGTCGCTCAGTTGTGTCCTACTCTTTGTGACCCCATTGACTGTGTGTAGTCCACCAGTCTCCTCTGTCCGTAGGGGAATTCTCCAGGCAAGGATACGGAAGTGGGTAGCCATTTCCTTCCTAGGGGAATCTTCCACCCCAGGAATCAACCTAGATCTCCTGCATTGCAGGCAGATATTTTATGATCTGAGCCACCAGGGAAGCCCAAAAAGGGACCATTGCTGGTTAAAGAACATCCCCTGGCCTGGTGTTTTCTTCTATTCAACCATCACAGCTAGTAGGAAAGGACTCTCAACTCTTCAATCTTTGTAGTTGGGTTGGGCACACTGGTGTTTCCTCACCTGGTTAAAAAAAAAAAATCTTCTAGTTAAATCTGAAGTGGTTTCATGTCACTCAGCAGCTAGGCTCCCCAAAAGAGCATCCAAAAATTCCTTCCAAGCTTCTTTCCATGATCCCTCTGTTCTAACCAAAAGAAATGGGCTCGGGCTTCCCTGGTGGCTAAGTGGTAAACAATCCACCTGCCACTGCAGGGAACATGGGTTTGATCCCTGATCCAGGGAGATTCCGCATGCTGCAGGGCAACTAAGTCCATGTACCACAACTACTGAGCCTGTGATCTAGAGCCAGGGAGCCAAAGCTACTGAAACCTACACATGCCTAGAGCCTGTGCTCCACAGCAAGAGAAACCACCACAATGAGAAACCCATGCACCACAACTAGAAAGTAATCCCCACTCGCTGCAACTGAAGAAGGGCCATGCAAAGCAATGAAGACCCAACACGGCCATAAATAAAATAAATGTTTATTTAAAAAAAAAATCTCATGGGCCATGCCTGGGTTGTTCCAGTCCACATCTCCTCTTTCAGCCTCACTATTTCATCCCTAGAAAAATAAGATCATCTTTAGATTTTCTGTATGCATTTTGTTTGTCCAGCAGCTCACCATTAGCTCTTCTTTTCATGATTTTTGAATTAAGAATTCTGGATACTATGCATTTAGCGATCTGGAGCCCCTCCATTAGCAAGTCGTGTAACTGACAGGCTCCATCATCTTAAAATCACTTTTAAAATATTTTTTAACTTTATTTATTTATTTTTGGCCCTGCTGGGTCTTCATTGCTACATCAACTTTCTCTAGTTGCACGAGCGTGGGCTACTCTCTAGCTGTGGTGCTCAGTCCTCTTCTTGCAGTGGCTTCTCTTGCTGTGTGTGGAGCACAGGCTCTAGGACATGTGGGCTTCAGTAGTTGCAGCTCCTAGGCTCTAGAGCACAGGCTCAATAGTTGTAGCTCAGGGGGGCTTAGTTGCTCTGGGGCGTGTGGGATCTTCCTGGATCAGGAATTGAACCCGAGTCTCTTGCAGTGGCAGGTGAATTCTTTATGACTGAGCCACAGGGGAAGCCCTTAAGATCACTTTTTACTTTTAACTCCCAAACCTCCGACCACTGGACTAGCTGTAAGTTTCTCTTTCTCTCATTGGGAGGTATCTTTGTTAGTATATTCAGCTATTATGAGGTCTTTATCATTTTTCCAGTAGTCATGTATGAATGTGAGAGCTGGACTGTGAAGAAGGCTGAGTGCCAAAGAATTGATGCTTTTGAACTGTGGTGTTGGATAAGACTCTTGAGAGTCCCTTGGACTGCAAAGAGATCCAACCAGTCCATTCTGGAGGAGATCAACCCTGGGATTTCTTTAGAAGGAATGATGCTAAAGCTGAAACTCCAGTGCTTTGGCCACCTCATGTGAAGAGTTGACTCATTGGAAAAGACCTTGATGCTGGGAGGGATTGGGGGCAGGAGAAGAAGGGGACAACAGAGGATGAGATGACGGGATGGCATCACTGACTCGATGGTCGTTAAGTCTGAGTGAACTCCGGGAGTTGGTGATAGACAGGGAGGCCTGGTGTGCTGCCAGGGTCACAGAGTCAGACACGACAGAGCGATTGAACTGAACTATCATTTAAAACATGTCTGCAGATTTCTGCTCTGTTTTTGTTTTCACATACAGAGGACTCTATATTCACATGTTATGTAAGACCTATGTGGAAAAATCATCTCTGCATTTCACAGTCATCTTTCTAGATGAAATTTACATTTCCATAGTCATTTTTAAGCCAGAGAAATAGTCTGCCTGGGATTATGCTGCTTCTTGTACCTAGACTATTATTTTGTCTCTATCCCTTTATACCTCCAAATATTTACACTCAAGAGTCTACTTCTAGAAAACTATTTTAAATGAAGCAACTGAAAAACAACTAATCTCAAAAATATACAAGCAGCTTATGCAGCTCAATTCCAGAAAAACAAATGACCCAATCAAAAAATGGGCCAAAGAACTAAATAGACATTTCTCCAAAGAAGACATACGGATGGCTAACAAACACATGAAAAGATGCTCAACATCACTCATTATCAGAGAAATGCAAATCAAAACCACAATGAGGTACCATTTCACACCAGTCAGAATGGCTGCGATCCAAAAGTCAACAAGCAATAAATGCTGGAGAGGGTGTGGAGAAAAGGGAACCCTCTTACACTGTTGGTGGGAATGCAAATTAGTACAGCCACTATGGAGAACAGTGTGGAGATTCCTTAAAAAATTGCAAATAGAACTGCCTTATGATCCAGCGATCCCACTGCTGGGCATACACACCAAGGAAACCAGAATTGAAAGAGACACGTGTACCCCAATGTTCATTGCGGCACTGTTTATAATAGCCAGGACATGGAAGCAACCTAGATGTCCATCAGCAGATGAATGGATAAGAAAGCTGTGGTACATATACACAATGGAGTATTACTCAGCTATTAAAAAGAATACATTTGAATCAGTTCTAATGAGGTGTATGAAGCTGGAGCCGATTATACAGAGTGAAGTAAGCCAGAAAGAAAAACACCAATACAGTATACTTACACATATATATGGAATTTAGAAAGATGGTAATAATAAACCTGTACACGAGACAGCAAAAGAGACACAGATGTATAGAACAGCCTTTTGGACTCTGTGGGAGAGGGAGAGGGTGGGATGATTTGGGAGAGCGGCAAAGTATCATGTATGATATCATAAGTGAAATGAATCTCTGGTCTAGGTTCAATGCGGGATGCAGGATGCTTGGGACTGATGCACGGGGATAATCCAGAGAGATGGTGTGGGGCAGGAGGGGGGAGGTGAGGGTCGGGATTGGGATTCATGTACACTCATGGCTGATTCATGTCGATGTATAGCAAAACAAATACAGTATTGTAAAGTGAAACAAACTAAAAAATAAAAATTAATTTAAAAAAATAAAAATATTTCAAAAATAAAGAAAGAAAGAAAGAAAAAAATGCAGCAAAGACAATACCAAAGGTACTGAAGTAAATACACTGTCTCATAACAACAAAAAACAATGAAAGAAAGAAAAAAAAAAGACAGAAGTCATTTACATATCCAGTAATGAGATTTATTTAAAATTATAGCAAAGGCAAATATATTTTATAGACATTGAATATCATTTACAAGTTTTTAAAAAATATAAGAAAGTGCTTATGACAATTTTTAAAAAGATAAATGGGATATAAATAATTCATGTAAATCTCAACTGCATAAAAACTATACATTAAAGAAGAAAAATGAAATCTTTAAATAAAATTATCTTTTACTAGTTTTGGTCTTTGTCAAATAATCTGCATAGGCATAACTTTCAGAAGAAAAACAAGTTATTGGGTACTAAAAATAAATACAAACTAATCTTAAGGATTAAACTTAAAAACATCTTTTCAGTGAAACTTCCACTGACCTTTCTCCTTTTCCTTCTTTGTATTGACAGATTACTTGGCTTATGATGAGTCCTTTTTAACTTCCATTGTGATGATTAAAAAGCAGAGGCATTACTTTGCCGACAAAGATCTGTCTAGTCAAAGCTATGATTTTTCCAGTAGTCATGTATGGACATGAGAGTTGGACAATAAAGAAAGCTGAGCACTGAAGAATTGATGCTTCTGAACTGTGGTGTTGGAGAAGACTCTTGAGAGTCCCTTGGACTGCAATGAGATCCAACCAGTCAATCCTAAAGGAAATCAGTCCTAAATATTCATTGGAAGGGCTGATGCTGAAGCTCCAATACTTCGGCCCCCTGAGACAAAGAACTGACTCATTGGAAAACACCCTGATACTGGGAAAGATTGAAGGCAGGAAGAGAAGGGGATGACAGAGGATGAGGTGATTGGTGGCATCACTGACTCGATGGACATGAGTTTGAGCAAGCTCCAAGAGTTGGTGATGGACAGGGAAGCCTGGCGTGTTGCAGTCCGTGGGGTCACAAATAGTCAGAAACGACTGAGCGACCAAACTGAACTGTAGTGATTCATAGTTTTTCAGTCTCGTGAATCAGGTAACCATTCAGTTAACTGTAGAAGTTGCGCCTTATTTGCTTTTGATTTCCATAACCCTGAGGCCAGGGTCTTCTAAAAGCTTAGTACTCATTTGCAATGTGTTGTATTAAATTGAAAGCATAAAAATTGCTGTTCTCTCAGTTTTTTGTTGCCACAGCTTCTATCTTCTATATGATGAGATTCTGAGGATGTGGTAAGGAACTTAAAAAAAAAAAACAATTAAAATAGTATCTGATTACAAGACCCATCAGATATCAGTTACCTGGATACAAGACCAGTCTCTGGGTGAAAATTGCTATTGCTCCCAGAAAAGAGTGAAATTAAAGGGACAACATACCAGAACTAGAATTATAGCCCAATGACAAAACCAAAATTTAAACCTTGGGAGCCTGTACTCTTAATCTCTGTCTGAGATAGGAATGTCACTTTTGGTTTGACATGTCTGTCTCCACACAGTCACTGTCAAGGCTTGGTTTTGATCCTTGATCCTAGCTGTGACTACTGAGCCAAAACCACTAGCTTAAAAATGTCTGCTTAGTCAAGTTAGTCATTTGTTTCCAGGAGACTCAGAATAAACCAGTTGTTAAGATTTTTTTATTTTTTAATCTGAGGTTAGTAAATTGATCTGTGGTCTTGGCTTGCCAAAAATATGACCTTAAATGTGAACTATGCTTAGTTAAATATGGACCCAACCAACTCAGATTGCAGGATTGGACCAGCCTCAGTCAGAATTTGGAAATAAGCAATTTGCCTTAGTCTCCTCCTTTTTTCTTCTTTGTCTCTGCTCTTTCTGTCAGTCTGTTTCCCTTCCTTTCTCTCTTTCTCTCTCAATGTCTGCTTATCACAATTTGCTGTAGGCAAATGAATGTTTATAACTAAGATCTAATCTCAGAAACTAACATCTTAATTCTATTCCTTAATATCTTGAAGTGAATAGATAATCTACAATAATATGGTTTTAAATCCTCTTTCTTCTTTTTACTCCTAGTAGAGCTCTTTTGGCACATTTCTGCTCAAATCCTCAAAAAAAAAAAAAAAAAAGCTAAAAGCTCCTCCCCTTCTTTCTCTTCCTGTTTGCATATTTCTCCAGATTTTTCGTTATAGAAGCTCAAAGGACAAACCTAAAAGTGACAGGCTTTTCTTTGGGTGGACAATAAAGAGTGAAAAAATGGACAGAGTAAAGCTGAAACCATTTTTGGTGACAAGGGAGAGGGGAAACACCTGGAAATGGTTTATATTTTTCAATTTACTGACCATGCCTGCTTTCTATAAATACCTGTCAGTCTTCACATAGGAAAGAAAAACTCATTTTCACTTATTACCCTCTATGTACATTACTCACCTTTCCCACTTTTTTCATATCAGTCATTAGAGAACCTGAAAACAAATAAAGCAACAATTTGAATATTGAGTGCTTCCTGTGTGCTAGACACTGTGATCAATAAATTTCATGCATTATTTAATCCTCAAATCAAACTTGTAAGTTAGAATATTACCACCTTTTAGCAGATGAGGATATGAAAATTTATATAAGGTGGTACTTTCCCAAGGCCATTCAGCTAGTAAATAACAGCAGACCAAGGATTAAACTTCTATATCTTTGACTGTAAATGGCCAAATTATGAAGTATTGTTTTATACTTTATTAATATAACAGATTAAAATATAGTATATATTGATTATCCCTTATTTCTCATACATTATATGGGACTCGTCTCTACATGCCTACTGGAAAAGAATAACATACCAAGAAAAATATTCACATGTGCTCCCAAATTATATCTTTAGTTTATTTTAGGACTAGCTCAATAAATTGTGGCTTTCGGGAATCTTAGAATATGGCTTTAACCTCAGCTTCGAGTTTAGTATCTAACATATAAAATCATGGCCAAGTTTCAAAAAAATTTTTTTGGTGTAGAACACTTGGAAAATGAGGTATTCTAATTAATTTTAAAATGTGGTAGTTATTGTGGTCCATTTCTGAAGCACTGGGTTGATCAAAAAGTTCATTTGGATTTTTCTGTAATAACTTATGGAAAAACCCAAACAAACTTTTTGACCAATCCATAGTAATAGGAACTTGAACTTGGAATATAAGAGAGTACTATTACTAAAGCACTAAAGTAAAAGANTCCGGGAGTTCTTGATGGACAGGGAGGCCTGGCATGCTGCAATTCATGGGGTCGCAAAGAGTGGGACACGACTGATCGACTGAACGGAACGGAGGCCTGCCTGTCCATCATCAACTCCCAGAGTTCACTCAAACTCATGTCCATCGAGTCAGTGATGCCATCCAGACATCTCATTCTGTCGTCCCCTTCTCCTCCTGCCCCCAATCCCTCCCAGTATCAGAGTCATTTTCAATGAGTCAACTCTTCGCATGAGGTGGCCAAAGTATTGGAGTCTCAGCTTCAGCATCAGTCCTTTCAATAAACACCCAGGACTGATCTCCTTTAGGATGGACTGACTGGATCTCCCCATAGTCCAAGGGACTCTCAAGGGTCTTCTCCAATATCACAGTTCAAAAGTATCCATTCTTCGGCACTCAGCCTTCTTCACAGTCCAACTCTCACATCCATACATGACCACAGGAAAAACCATAGCCTTGACTAGATGAACCTTAGTCGGCAAAGTAATGTCTCTCTTTTGAATATGCTATCTAGATTCGTCATAATTTTCCTTCCAAGGAGTAAGTCAAGGAGTAAGTGTCTTTTAATTTCATGACTGCACTCACCATTTGCAGTGATTTTGGAGCCCAAAAAATAAAGTCTGACACTGTTTTCACTGTTTCTCCATCTATTTCCCATGAAGTGATGGGACCAGATGCCATGATCTTCGTTTTCTGAATGTTGAGCTTTAAGCCAACTTTTTCACTCTCCTCTCTCACTTTCATCAAAAGGGTTTTTAGTTCCTGTTCACTTTCTGCCATAAGGGTGGTGTCATCTGCATATCTGAGGTTACTGATATTTCCTGGCAATCTTGATTCCAGCTGTGCTTCTTCCAGCCCAGTGTTTCTCATGATGTACTCTGCATTTAAGTTAAATAAGCAGGGTGACAATATACAGCCTTGATGTACTCCTTTTCCTATTTGGAACCAATCTGTTGTTCCATGTCCAGTTCTAACTGTTGCTTCCAGACCTGCATACAGGTTTCTCAAGAGGCAGGTCAGGGGGTCTGGTATTCCCATCTCTTTCAGAATTTTCCACAGTTTATTGTGATCCACACAGTCAAAGGATTTGGCATAGTCAATAAAGCACCTGCTACTGCTGCTGCTGCTAAGTCTCTTCAGTTGTGCCCGACTCTGCACTAAAGCAGAAATATATGTTTTTCTGGAACTCTCTAACCTTTTCCATGATCCAGTGGATGTTGGCAATTTGATCTCTGGTTCCTCTGCCTTTTTGAAAACCAGCTTGAACATCAGGAATTTCACAGTTCACGTATTACTGAAGCCTGGCTTGGCGAATTTTGAGCATTACTCTACTAGCGTGTGAGATGAGTGCAATTGTGCAGTAGTTTGAACATTCTTTGGCATTGCCCTTCTTTGGGATTGGAATGAAAACTGACCTTTTCCAGTCCTGTGGCCACTGCTGAGTTTTCCAAATTTGCTGGCATATTGAGTGCAGCAGTTTCATAGCATCATCTTTCAGGATTTGAAATAGCTCAACGGAATTTCATCACCTCCACTAGCTTTGGGGAGCTTCAATTTCATCATGTGCTCACTGGTTACCCAGAAAATTTACAATTTTATCCAGGACTTCTCCACACTTGTTATTCTTCCCTTATGATGTCTCAGAAACACAAATCTGTTTTATCACTCCTCAAAAGCCTTATAAAACATTGTTGTTGTTTAATCACTAAGTAGTGTCTGACTCTTTTGCCACAGAGGAGCAAAATCCCATGGATAGAGTAGCCTGGTGGGCTACGGTCCATAGGATTTCCCAAGCAAGAATACTGGAGTGGGTTGCCATTTCTTCCTCCAGGGGATCTTCCCATCCAGAGACAGAGGCCTTGTCTCCTGCATTGACAGGTGAATTCTTTACCATTGAGCCACCTGGGAGCCCTGGTTTTCTGTATATGTCTCCTCTGTAGACTGGGCTCTCAAGGTGAAACTGTTTGGCAGTCATCCTATTTCTGTGCACAGTATTGTGGGCAAGATATTGTAAGTGGTGAATGAATCTTTGTTGAATGAGTAGAAAATACACAGATGAAATTTCCCATTCTGGGTATTTCTTTGTATTTATTGTAAAATTTTAAAGAAAAGACCAGATAATTTCTAAATATAACACCAACTTTAACATTCGGTGTGCCAATATTCTCTAGGTAATTTTTAAAATATACTTTCACAGGCTAAATTTACTTGCTTTGATCAAAAAAATATGACATTGAAAGCCCTCTGTTTCCATTTTACATTTACTGTATTAACATTTAAAACCCTTGTAGTTATACATGAGCATTAAAGAGCCTATTTTAAAGGAGATATTCATCATTGAATGGGAAATACTAGGAGGCAGAAATTTCAAATAACTCTGCAGTATTACTGCACTTAAAAAAATTGTCGTTAATTTTGAACAATGGGTTGCTTTTTATGTGTATGAATGACACCCTATCCTCAAATGGAGAGGTTTATAAATTATATTTCTATAATGATACAGAGATTATAGAGCAGTTTTCTAATGCACTATTTCATGATTTTCAAATATTTTTAGGAGGAAAAAAACTGTTACCTCATAAGATTTTCTTGTTGCTCTTGAATCTTTTCTGTGATCTCAGCAATAATGCAGTCAAAATAGAGTTAAGTGGGAAAATATGGAATCCTGGGGTCCCAATTACTTGGTCTTGCTTCTATCACCTTCAAAGAAGTCTGAGATTCTTCTAGTAAAGACAGACTAGGCTCTGTGGAACACAGTTTGGGCATTAATCACATACCAAGCTTTTAAGAATCTATTTTACTTAATATCAAACTAAAGCAGAGAGCTAAAACACACTGCTCAAAGGTTATGTGTTGGAGGTTAGATAAATCCACATATTCAGACTCTAACTCATATCCTTCCTAGTTCATCAAATTTAGATATGAGGATTATAAAGGAAGTCTACACAGCCTCCCACTATATAGTCAAGTCCTTTGTATAGTAAACATGTAAAATCAGTTTTCCTTCTCTTTCTACATTCACCACTCTAGAAATATGAGTGCTTTTATTGTTTTATTTTGTTTCATTTCTATATTTACAGGAATTATTCCCGGAGGAGGCATTTGCTTATTTCTCTTTTCTAACTTGTTTCCCTTTAAGGCCAACATACAACTACCAGCACCTATCACTTCCTTCCTGAGTGGCTATGGGAACCTGATTTACTCTGTGCATGGCAGAATGGAAGGGCTGGAGTATCATGACTACCCAAGGAATAGTCTTTCACAAATGGCTGACAAAAGTTTATATATAAGCAGCTCCTTAGATTAGAAAACTCTGATGTAAGAACTCGCACTCTTTACAGAGTAATAGAATTAAGTTCTAGTTACCTTGAATGGTAAGTTGATGACACACCCAGTTTTACCTTCCTCCATTTTCTGTTTCACTTTCCTACACTCCTACCAGAGTTTCTTAGAATTGTCTGTGAATATACTACTTAGATTCAGATCCTGCACCCACGCCCCCAGTAGGGTGTTTTTCTGAAAGAATCCAAACTAAAACAGAAGTTAAAGTGTGTCATAATAGCTCTTAAGGCTCTTAATACTCTAGTATTTTTGCCTGGGAAATTCCATGGCCAAAGAGCCTGGCAGGCTATAGTCCATGGGGTTGCAAAGAGTCAGACACGACTGAGTGACTAACACACACACAATGGGAAGTGGGAACTTCTCACCATTATCAGCATTCTGTGAGCTGAGACTGGACAATCATCTCTATGTACATAGCACATCATCTGGTTCCCATCAAAATCCTTCCTTACACCCTCTGTTTCCAAATTCTAGTGAAACTGAACCACTTAGTGCTAATGAATTTCTCTTTTATGTCTATTATAATTTGCATCTATATAACTTCTTTATATCAAAATTGTGTGTGTATATATACAAAGTTGTCCAATTTATATTTACTCGAAGTTTTTAAAGTCAGTCAACACCTATTTGAAGCAATTTTCACCTAAATATATGAAACATTCATTAAGCACTTACTATCTGTCAGTCAGACTTCTGCATGATGGATATAGCGATAAAAGCAGACAAGGGCCCTCAGTTTATAGAGCTTATATTGTAGTGATATAAACATTAACAGATACTTAAAAGGTAATTTAGATAAAAAATTAAAAGGACATGTGGCTAGTGTTCAAGACAAAAAAATTTCCTCTAGGTCATGGTATTATCACTCTGTTGATACATATCCTTGGAGAAGGACATGGCAACCTACTCCCATACCCTTGCCTGGAGAATCCTATGGACTACCCATGGGAAGTCCATATACATTATATTAGTCCAAAATAAGTTTAACTAAGTATCAAATGCCTTATTAGGATATATAAATCATGATCTAGCTCTGTCAAAAAACTGGATCTTCTGAAATGACCCCCTTAAGCTCTACACTCTAGTTAATCTGAACCAATTCCAGTTCTTAGAACAATTTCTCTCTTGCCTCCCTACCTTGTAATTGCTATTCTCTTTGCTTAAACTAAGAGATGTTCCTTTAATTGTTGTCTTTCTGGCAAACTGCTGTTCAATCTTTAAGACCACAAACAAACATTACTATTAGATTACATATATCAATTCTTGCCTCAGACATATATTTCAATTTCCTCTGCCGTATAAGCACTTCCCACATCCCTAAGGCTAATCACACTTCTCATTGCGTATCTCACCACAGGACATACAACACCCATCTCCAGCTCTGTACAAGTTTCTGAAGTTTCTCTTCATTATTGGACTGTGAGTTCTTTTAACTAGGGCTTCTTAAACTTTAATGTGCATGCAGAATTATGACCCTATTAAAGTACAGATTTTACTTCAAAGAGTCTAAGGTGGGGTTTGTCATTCTGAATTTCTAGCAAACTCTCACATAACTTTGATATCTGATGCTCCTGATCCCTAGACCACACTTGGAGTACTGAAGCTTTAATGGTTACTTGTTTTTTATTTGGATCTTAACCGCCTGGCATGGAATTTGGCACTTCATAGCTACATCAGTGTTTATGTATAAGTGGTTCGGTCCACATGCTGTTATTCTTTCATGCAACTCCAATACCAAATCACAAAACTCCTTGGGCTTCTTTATTTTCTCTGCAAGACTTCCTTGAATAGTGTATGTACATGGGGCTTTCTATAATTGGACATACATAAAATGTGGTGAAATTGTAGTTGAGCTTTGCAAGGTGACTGGTCAGAGTTGTAAATTAAAAGGTAAAATGTTTCTGACATATTTAACTTTTTAAGCATAGTAATATATTAAAGAAACATACTTACACATCCAATGCCATAATTAAATTTTAACTCATAAAAAATAATCAACTCCCTACAGGAACAGAACGTTTTCAGTTAAAAAGCTACTTATCATTTCTATAGCCATACCATGTTGAATGTGCTGTTTGATCTTTTAACAATTTCATTTTAAAATATTCACAAAAGAGTGGTAATTAAATTACATGGGTGCCATGGTAACCACTGCATTAACTATGCTTCAACCCCATGCTTTAGCATTTTGGTAGGGAAAAGGGTATGCTTATTCTGTGACAATTACACACTGCAGGTGTTTAGGTCAACCTCCATCAGCCTCCAGTATAAGGTAAGCACATCTGACTAAAGCTGGATCTGAGATGGAAGGACTTGCTTACTGCTATAAAGAAATCCTACAGCAGATTAGTGCATTGGGCTGACAATCAAGAGGCTCAGTCCTAGTCCAGGCTTCGTCACTGACTGGCTGTATGTTCTTTGGTAAGTGGCTTAATTCCTCTGAGATGCAAACACCTCAAGTATAAAGCAAGAAGGCTATAGGTGGGACCAGATATTTTAGGATCTAACCTAGTCCTTTCCAATTCCATGAAATCCTTATGATTTAATAAGCACTGCTACTGATTTTCACACACTTTCTAATAATTTCTGTGTTAGCTTCTTAGGGCTGCCTTAACAAGTACCATAAACTGGATGGTTTACAACAACAGTCATTTTTTTAAATCACAGTTTTAGAAATGTGAAGTCCAAAACCATGATGCTGGCAGGGCTGTAACCCCTCTGAAGCTTCTATGGATAATGTATCCTTGCTTTTCCTAGGTTCTGGGTGCCCGAGGCATTCCTTGGCTTGCATAACTAAAGTTATACTTGCAAGTCTCTACTTGTCTTTACCTGGCTCTCTTCCCTTTGTGTCCCTGTCTTCTCCTCCTCTTAAAAGAACATTAGTCAGCTTGGATTAGGTCCACCCTACTCCAGTATAATCTCATCCTGGTTAATTACATTTGCAATGATTCTTTTTCCAAGTAAGGACATTTTGAGTTACCAGAGTTATGACTTCAACACATCATTTTGGGATACAAAATTCAGCCCATAACAATTTTGTTTAATGAAATAAAAATTATATTGTGTTTCTTCTAGGTTATAATCTGGTTATAAACTGCAAAGCAATATCATGTATAGTCCTCTGTGTACTGAGGGAGAAGGATATAGTCAGTGACTATACAATCCATGACAAGAGAGCTATAGTTTTAAGCAAATATACTTACTCAGGACACAAGCTAACAGAATTCTTCAGTGCTTTGGGAGCATGAGGCAGATCTCTGTGATACATTTCACAGCAATATCTCAGCCACCTGGTCTCAACACAGCTAAGGAGTATAGCCATGCACTGTTGCCCACTTCCTACATAATACAACTACCATAGATCTCATCATTCTACTGTATTTTCTTATAGTTGCAGAAAGCTGCTCAGAGATACCTAAAAGAAAATCAAAAGTAAGGAAGCTAATGCTTTCCAAGAATGAGGAACGTAAATCTATGGATAAAAGTCTATATGTCTATCCTAGTGAGACAACAGGAGCTAACCAGCTCAAAAATACTCCATTCATTGTTATTGTTTTTTGTTGCTTTTTTCTTCTCTACTTCCTGTCTCCTTTTAACATCTCCTTCATCTCTATTTACTAGGATCACCTCTAAAATAAACCTTCTGCATGCAAGTGTCTTTCTGCCTATCTCTGGGTCTGCAGTAGAGAAATCCAAATTAAGACAGAGGGCCAAGAAGATGGAAATAATAGCATGTGCAAAGACCCTTAGTTATAAAAGAGAAAGACACCAAGGGAGCTGAGAAGTCATGTATGGCTGCAGCAAAGACAATGCCGACTAAGGTCCGTCTAGTCAAGGCTATAGTTTTTCCTGTGGTCATGTATGGATGTGAGAGTTGGACTGTGAAGAAGGCTGAGTGCCGAAGAATTGATGCTTTTGAACTGTGGTGTTGCAGAAGACTCTTGAGAGTCCCTTGGACTGCAAGGAGATCCAACCAGTCCATTCTGAAGGAGATCAACCCTGGGATTTCTTTGGAAGGAATGATGCTCAAACTGAAGCTCCAGTACTTTTGCCACCTCATGCGAAGAGTTGACTCATTGGAAAAGACCCTGATGCTGGGAGGGATTTGGGGGCAGGAGGAGAAGGTGACGACCGAGGATGAGATGGCTGGATGGCATCATGGACTCAATGGACGTGAGTCTGAGTGAACTCTGGGAGTTGGTGATGGACAGGGAGGCCTGGCATGCTGCGATTCATGGGGTTGCAAAGAGTCGGACATGACTGAGCGACTGAACTGAACTGAACTGCACTGAGCAAAGACAATCTAAGAGGACACAGAGAGAAGAGGCTGGATAATGGTTTACCTCTACCGCACTGAGACGTTTTCAATTTCTTCTTTGTTTAGTAAAGAACCACATGAGTGTCTAGACAGATGGGAACATGATATAATCTGTGCAATCACTCGGAGGAGACATGGGAGGCAATAAGACCAGTGGTGACACCTCTGCAACAGTTTAGTTATGAAACAATCAAGGTCCAAACAAAGGTATGACAGCAGACCCACGACTAGGACGACAGAGAAATGTTATACAAAACTATTTCAGATTAGATAGAGTTTACTGATTGCATAATTGTAAAATATGGGAAAAGAGACCTAGGAGTGATTTCTAGGCTTTGTGTGAAAAACTAGGTTGTTATAATTAAGCAAGTGAAGAAAAGCTGGACAGAATAACATGGTTGTCCAATTTGATTAGAACCAGTTTGCTTCAGTGTTTCTTAAATTTAAATATGTATATGAGTCACCTTGGGCTCTTGTTAAAATGTGGAGTCTGATTCAATCTAGGGCTTGTCCTTCAAACAAGAGCCCCAGAGAGAGGGCTGCTGCTGGTACTCAGCACACCCTACCTGTGAGATCCAAACCCAGGTCTAGCTTAGGCACTTGCTCAAAACCAACATCCTTCTTAACATTGTTTCCTTCCAGCTCTTGGCTGATAGGGTCTTTGATTTACTCTCCCACGGACCAGCTCCCAATCACTTTGCTGGTCCTTCCTCACTCACATCTTTTCAACAGTACATATCTTTATTTTTTTGGCTGTGCTGTATCTTCATTGCAGCATGCAGGCTTTTCTCTAGTTGTGGCACATGGGGGGCTTCTCTAGTTACAGCAAGCAGTCTTCTCTTGTGAAGCATAGGCTCTAGAGTATGCAGGCTCAGTAGTTGTGGCACATGAGCTTAGTTACCCCACAGCACATGTGATCTTAGTTCCCTACCTACCTTTGATAACTGTTACATTAATCACTATTCTCCCCTTTTTCATTTGCTAGCTTGGGTACTTTATATCTGTTTCTCGTTTCATGGAGTGACCACTTCTCTGACCTTTATATTAATTTCTCAGATTTTTATACTCTTTCAAAATTACTGCATGAACATTAACTCTGTTCTATTGATTTTCTCACTATTTTACATACTGGGTTCTGTTTCAACTTCCCCTACCTTTCCTTGTTTGTAGAGGAAATTTACAACATACACAACTTCTCCCAGTTAAGAATGATTAACACATATCTGTCAAATTTGATAGAAAACTTTTGGGATCATAAAGCTCTGTGCTTATAATGCTTTCAAGAATTGCAGTCAACCATGGCTCAGCTGGTAAAGAATCCACCTGCAATGCAGGAGACCCCAGTTCTATTCCTGGGTTGAGAAGAACAGCTGGTGAGGGATAGGCTACCTACTCCAGTATTCTTGGGCTTCCCTGGTGGTTCAGCTGGTAAAGAATCTACTTGCAGTTCAGGAGACCTGGGTTCCATCCCTGGGTTGGGAAAATCCTTTGGAGAAGGGAAAGGCTGCCCACTCCAGTATTCTGGCCTGGAGAATCCCATGGACTGTATAGTCCATAGCGTTGCAAAGAGTTGGACATGACTGAGAGACTTTCAATTTCTTTTCTGTTTCATGGGAAGCCCAAAGATCAGACAATTAATAAAAGGTAATAGATTTTCACATTTATCCCTTCTCTCTTCTGCTTGGCTTATTAAACACGGGTATGTACAATGAGATTCATTTCTCCTGAGGGTAAAATGTGACCTGTTGCATCTCATGTTAATAAAATCCCTGTCTTTAGGTTCATTTGCTTCCATTCTAATCATATCATGATGTAATAATATCATGATGTCTTCCTCAAATTTTAGTGCAAAACCTCTCAACTGCAAGTAGTATCCTTGATCCAGAGAATGTTTGAAAATGTGTATGGGCTTGGTTTGAGTTGCCACAATGACTGGCATGGGGGATGACACCGACACTTAGAGGAGAAATTCAGGAATGTCAAATTCAGTCTTCAACAGATGTGATAGTCCCATCCATAATGATATTTATTCCCACTGAGAAATATACTAGAGTATGATTGCATTATATGCAAATCTGTATTATATGACTTTGAAGGGGGAAAATGTACTGCATTAGTACGTTGCCTACATAGGGGAATAATGTAAAATAAATATAGCTATTCCAATTTTAAAAACTGAAAAGAAAACTCCAGGCAGAGAGGTATTAAAATTGTACACTGCCTTACCACAATTGCCACACAGGAGTATCATATTAGCTAGAAATAGAAAATTTCAGCCATATTTTTAAAGATATATCTTGAACTATGCAAGTTATTCAGACTTTATTTTGGGGGGGCTCCAAAATCACTGAAGATGGTGACTGCAGCCATGAAATTAAAAGACGCTTACTCCTTGGAAGAAAAGTTATGACCAACCTAGAGAGCATATGCAAAAGCAGAGACATTACTTTGCCAACAAAGGTCCATCTAGTCAAGGCTATGGTTTTTCCTGTGGTCATGTATGGATGTGAGAGTTGGACTGTGAAGAAAGCTGAGCACTGAAGAATTGATGCTTTTGAACTGTGGTGTTGGAGAAGACTTGAGAATCCCTTGGACTGCAAGGAGATCCAACCAGTGCATTCTGAAGGAGATCAGCCCTGGGATTTCTTTTGAAGGAATGGTGCTAAAGCTGAAGCTCCATTACTTTGGCCACCTCATGCGAAGAGTTGACTCATTGGAAAAGACTCCGATGCTGGGAGGGATTAGGGGCAGGAGGAGAAAGGGACGACAGAGGATGAGATGGCTGGATGGCATCACTGACTCGATGGATGTGAGTCTGAGTGAACTCCGGGAGTTGGTGATGGACAGGGAGGCCTGGCGTGCTGTGATTCTTGGGGTTGCAAAGAGTCAGACATGACTGAGCAACTCAACTGAACTGATGCAAGTTATGCATTGCAGGAATTGTTATCAGATCTTTTGTTGCTTACTGATATCTTTTTTTGTTTACTTTTATAATAGTCTGAATTAATAGAAAGGATAACTTGCCTATCAGACCCACTAAATTTGCTTTACTTTGACATTTGATGTATAATTTTATATACACCAGAGAAGAGTCAGAGAATTAAAATGACTTCCTGGGAGACCGAAATGGTTAGAGTTGTCTGATATTTGGATAATTAATTGCTGATATTACAGATCTTTAGACATCAAGAATTTTTGAGAAAGTACATGTTTAAATAGTAATTTCCCCCAAACAGACACCAAAACCCTTCCCTATTGGCTGTACTGCTCAAAGCTCTCATTGTTACCATAGGTGGGACATTATTATAGCTCATAGCTGAGGCCTGAATTAGAAGACTGAAGATATTATATAAAACTTTAAGATTCAGGATGGAGATATATTTCCACCAGACATGACTGGATAACTGAACAACAGCAACAACATATTCCCACTGACAAATTATCAGGATGTCAATTTAAAAAAAAAATGATTCTGTAAGTCGAAGTTTCTCTCATCTTTATATTGACCTAAGCGGTCATAGCTTTAATGAGGACAGTGGTAAGAAAAGTAGACAAGTCCACTACATTTTCAAAAAATTTTATATACCTTATTGTAGAATGAATGTAGGGGTGGAGGCATAGGGAGATGACTGCAAAGGTAAAGATAATTAATTAGAGGGAATAAGCACTGGTTGAAGATGAAGGCAGACTTAGACTAAAATTTAAATGGTAATTCTGACTTTGCTTCTTTTAAGCTGTATAGTTATGCAATCAAATATTTCTCAATATATGTTTCCTTAGTTGCAACATGGAGATAATAATGGCTTATCTGATCAATTACACAGCTGGTAAGGAATATTTAAATCAAACAAAATGGGTGAAAGCAGCTAAAATGTCACTTTCCATATTGTAGATACTCCTTATGCTGATTCTTAGTTATATGCCATGTTTTGAAAAGTATAGAAAGACTGAACTCTGTTTTGAATTGAATGTTGTAGCACACTGGAGTTGTCTGTCTGATTTCTGTTAAATCTAGAAGCAGTTAATTATAGTAAGAGTGCTAAAAGTCTTTGGGCATAACATAATGTCTTTATGTGTCTACATGTAGTTTTAATATTCAGTGGCAAACAGACACATTCTTCACAGTGACATGCAGTCTATCATGCTAAATAGATTCCAATAAAATGTGGTTCTGGGGCAAGGGTTACAGTTGTACAGTCACCAAGTTGTGTTCCACTCTTAGCAACCCCATGGACTATAGCATGCCAGGCTTCCCTATCACTCACCAACTCCCAGAGTTTGCCCAAGTTCATGTTCATCGAATTGGTGATGCTATCCAACCTTCTCATCCTCTGTTGCCCTCTTCTCCTTCTGCCTTCAGTTTTTCCCAGCATCAGGGTCTTTCCCCATGAGTTGGCTGTTACATCAGGTAGCCAAAGTATTGGAGTTTCATCAACAGCATCAGTCCTTCCAGTGAATATTTAGGACTGACTGGTTGATCTCCTTGCTCTCCAGTTCAGTTCAGTTGCTCAGTCATGTCCGACTCTTTGTGATCCCGTGAATCACAGCACACCAGGCCTCCCTGTCCATCACCAACTACCAGAGTTCACTCAAACTCACATCCATCGAGTCCGTGATGCCATCCAGCCATCTCATCCTCGGTCATCACCCTCTCCTCCTGCCTCCAATCCCTCCCAGCATCAGAGTCTTTTCCAATGAGTCAGCTCTTCGCATGAGGTGGCCAAAGTATTGGAGTTTCAGCTTTAGCATCAGTCCTTCCAAAGAAGACCCAGGACTGATCTCCTTTAGAATGGGCTGGTTGAATCTCCTTGCAGCCCAAGGGACTCTCAAGAGTTTTCTCCAATACCACAGTTCAAAAGCATCAATTCTTTGGCTCTCAGCCTTCTTCACAGTCCAACTCTCACATCCATACACGACCACAGGAAAAACCATAGCCTTGACTAGATAGACCTTTGTTGGCAAAGTAATGTCTCTGCTTTTGAATATACTATCTAGGTTGGTCATAACTTTCCTTCCAAGGAGTAAGTGTCTTTTAATTTCATGGCTGCGATCACCATCTGCAGTGATTTGGGAGCCCCCCAAGATAAAGTCTGACACTGTTTCCCCATCTATTTGCCATGAAGTGATGGGACTGGATGCCATGTTCTTCGTTTTCTGAATGTTGAGCTTTAAGCCAAATTTTTCACTCTCTATCACTCCATTTTTCACTCTTTCATCAAGAGGCTTTTTAGTTCCTCTTCACTTTCTGCCATAAAGCTGGTGTCATCTGCATGTCTGAGGTTACTGATATTTCTCCTGGCAAACTTGATTCCAGCTTGTGCTTCTTCCAGCCCAGCATTTCTCATGATGTACTCTGCATAGAAGTTAAATAAGTGGGGTGACAATATACAGCCTTGACATATTCCTTTTCCTATTTGGAACCAGTCTGTTGTTCCATGTCCAGTCCTAACTGTTGCTTCCTGACCTGCATATAGGTTTCTCAAGAGACAGGTCAGGTGGTCTGGTATTCCCATCTCTTTCAGAATTTTCCTCAGTCGATTGTGACCCACACAGTCAAAAGCTTTGGCATAGTCAATAAAGCAGAAATAGATGTTTTTCTGGAACTCTCTTGCTTTTTCTATGATCCAGCAGACGTTGGCAATTTGATCTCTGGTTCCTCTGCCTTTTCTAAAACCAGCTTGGAAGTTCAGGGTTCACATATTGCTGAAACCTGGCTTGAAGAATTTTGAGCATTACTTTACTAGCATGTGAGATGAGTGCAATTGTGCGGTAGTTTGAGCATTCTTTGGCATTGCCTTTCTTTGGAATTGGGATGAAAACTGACCTTTTCCAGTCCTGTGGCCACTGCTGAGTTTTCCAAATTTGCTGTCATATTGAGTCCAGCACTTTCACAGCATCAGCTTACAGGATTTGAAATAGCTCAACTGGAATTCCATCACCTCCACTAGCTTTGTTCGTAGTGATGCTTTCTAAGGCCCACTTGACTTCACATTCCAAAGAATTTTGAGCATTACTTTACTAGCATGTGAGATGAGTGCAATTGTGCGGTAGTTTGAGCATTCTTTGGCATTGCCTTTCTTTGGAATTGGGATGAAAACTGACCTTTTCCAGTCCTGTGGCCACTGCTGAGTTTTCCAAATTTGCTGTCATATTGAGTCCAGCACTTTCACAGCATCAGCTTACAGGATTTGAAATAGCTCAACTGGAATTCCATCACCTCCACTAGCTTTGTTCCTAGTGATGCTTTCTAAGGCCCACTTGACTTCACATTCCACGATATATGGCTCTAGGTGAGTGATCACACCATCGTGCTTACCTTGGTCGTGAAGATCTTTTTTGTATAGTTCTTCTGTGTATTCTTGCCACCTCTTCTTAATATTTTCTTCTTCTGTTAGGTCCATACCATTTCTGTCCTTTATCGAGCCCATCTTTGCCTGAAATATTCCCTTGGTATTTCGGAACTCTCAAAAATCTTCTCTAGCACTGTAGTTCAAAAGCCTCAGTTCTTTGGCACTCTGTCTTCTTTAGGGCTTTCTTGATAACTCAGTTGAGAAAGAATCTGCCTGCAATGCAGAGAGACCAGGAGACCCTGGTTTGATTCCTGGGTCAGGAAGATCCACTGGAGAAGGAAAAGACTACCCACTCCAGTATTCTGGCCTGGAGAATCCCATGGACTGTACAGTCCATGGGGTCACAATGAATCAGACACGACTGAGTGACTTTCACTTCAGTGCCTCTTTATGGTCCAGCTCTTATATCCTTGCATGACTACGGAAAAACCATAGCCTTGACTATACAGACTTTTGTTGGCAAAGTGATGCTTTTGCTTTTTAACACACTGTCTGGGTTTGTCGTAGCTTCCCCACCAAGAAGCAGTCGTCTTCTAATGTCACGCCTCAGTCACCATCTGCAGTGCTTTAGACACTAAGAAGAGGAAATCTGTCAGTGCTTCCAACTTTTCCCCTTCTATTTGCCATGAATTTATGGGACCGGATGCCATGATTTTTTTTTTTTAATATTGAGTTTTAATCCAGTTTTTTCACTCTCCTCCTTTGCCCTCATCAAGAGGCTCTTTAGTTCCTCTTCATTTTCTGACATTAGAGTGGTATCATCTGCATATCTAAGGTTGTTGATACTTCTCCCAGCAATCTTGATTCCAGCTTGTAACTCATCCAGCCCAGTATTTCACATGAGGTGTTTTGTGTATAAGTTAAATAAACAAGGTGACAATAAAAAGCTTTGTTATACTCCGTTATCAATCCTGAACCAGTTAGTTGTTTCATATAGGATTCTAACTGTCTTTTCTTGACCTGCATGTAGGTTTCTCAGGAGACAGGTAAGATGGTTTGGTATTCCCATCTCTGTAAGAAGTTTCCACAATTTGTTATGATTCACACAATCAAAGGCTTTAGCATAGTCAATGAAACAGAGGTATATGCTTTTCTGGAATTCCCTTGCTTTCTCTACAATACAGCAAATCCTGGCAGTTTGATCTCTGGTTCCTCTGCCTTTTCTAAACCCAGCTTGAACATCTGGAAGTTCTCAGTTCACATATTGCTAAAGCCTAGGTTGAAGGATTATTTGATTGTGTTTCATCAAACATGAAAGTGAAAAATCTAGCTGGGGATACAGAAAGTAGGTGTTTGATCATGATGTAATGTTTGGAGATATACTCCTTGCATCTCCCGTCCTTTCATTGACATTTATAAAGAGAGAGAGAGAGAGAGAGAGAGAGAGAGAGAGAGAATTTAGATTATTTAAAGCCCAGGGACTGTTTTATCTCATATGACACCATAATTGGGCATTTATGCATATTTCTGGGACTAATAGTTTCCATTAGTTTTCCTCCAAAACTTACACATTTATTTCTTTTCTCCCTATTACATACAAAGAAGTGAAACCATTAAGCATAGTCAAATAAAGCAGTAACTCTGCTTCTAAGGGGCAAAGCAGAGGGGCTAACAATGATAAAGTAATCATGAGACACCTAGAGATTTACTACTTGCATTAGGTAAATTAATTATTTTTTATGTAGCACTTTACTGTTTACAAATCATGTCTTATACTTTATTTTCTATGAAGAAATTAGCACTCATAATTATTTTTATTTTATAAACTAGAAACCAGGGCTGAGAACAGTTAAGTGAACATGTCAATATCCTTAAATGCCCCCATGACTCTTTACATTTCAAGGTTTTAACAAAAGCTGTTTTCTATACCTGGAATTTGCTCTTGTTCTAATCTCTTATGAATGCTCTTCTCTGCTAGTTACCCCTTCTTAGCCTTCAGATTCATATTTATACATCACAGCCTCCTTTCTAACATACTATTACAACTTTACATGTTTCATTTTCACACATTTATCTAATACTTTCCCTTCAGTGTATAATTAGGCCACATCATCACATCATTATTTGAATTTGTATTCACCTTTCAATTATAAGCTCCATGAGTTAAAGAATTCGATGTCTTAATATCTGTCATAGCCAAGAGTTCAAATTAGTGTTCAGAACATAATAGATAATAAAAAAGTATTTGCAACATAAACAAGGATAACTTAAAATTACATAATACTAGTCTTCTTAATCTACAGGTGAATTAATAGAACTTTGATCACTTTTCCCATTTAGATCCCAAGAGAATCACAATGCTAAATTATGCTGGAGTTTTTACCTGATCATCATTTAAGAAAAATAATGAATATACGTTACAATTTAGAAAAGCACTCTCTTATATCAGTTCAGTTCAGTTCAGTCACTCAGTCGTGTCCGACTCTTTGCGACCCCATGAATCGCAGTACACCAGGCCTCCCTCTCACAGTCACCATCTGCAGTGATTTGGGAGCCCCCCAAAATAAAGTCTGACACTGTTTCCACTGTTTCTCCATCTATTTCCCGTGGAGTGATGGGACCGGATGCCATGATCTTCGTTTTCTGATTGTTGAGCTTTAATTGACTAATAACACTCTCTCCAACATCAAGAAGGATACAGGAAAGTAATTATTACTGACTTATTTTTTGGTAAGAGGGGAATGAGGAAACAAGGCTTCAGAACTTCCTAGTATTTGTATATGGGGTGTGGAGGGTAAAGTGGAAGTGAAGTTGCTCAGTCGTGTCTGACTTTTGTGACCCCATGGACTGTAGCCCACCAGGCTCCTCCATGTGTGGGGCAGTGAAAGAGAAAAAATAGATATAGAATACGTCTAGAACAAGGTCACATATCTCACAAATACATCTTTATCTCCTTTGTAGCTCCACCTTCTCTTTTTATGAGTAATTATGATTTCACAGAACAAGAATCCTTATGATGCTAAAATTATCTTTTAACAAATTTCTATTTGAACCTGGATAGGAGATCCATTTGTTTTGTTCCAGGGGTCAAGAGAAGCTGGTAAACCTTACCAACTAGTTGAGGCAGAATCCACTACTTGGTCCTCAATACCCCTTCTCTGCTATTTTCTCAGTAATACAATTACTGTACTAGTTGATCACATGGACACAATGAAGATAGCATTTTTATATTTTTGTTATACCTTACACATGATAACTTGAGTTAATCATGATAAAAGTGAATTATATGGACTGCTTAAGGGACTCCTTGGAAGGAAAGTTATGACCAACCTAGATATCATATTCAAAAGCAGAAACATTACTTTGTCAATCGAAGTCCTTCTAGTCAAAGTTATGGTTTTGCCAGTAGTCATATATGGATGTGAGAGTTGGACTATAAAGAAAGCCAAGTGCCGAAGAATTGATGCTTTTGAACTGTGGTGTTGGAGAAGAGTCTTGAGAGTCCCTTGGACTGCAAGGAGATCTAACCAGTCCATCCAAAAGGCGATCAGTCCTGGGTTCATTGGAAGGACTGATATTGAAGCTGAAACTCTAATACTTTGGCCACCTGATGTGANATTGATGCTTTTGAACTGTGGTGTTGGAGAAGAGTCTTGAGAGTCCCTTGGACTGCAAGGAGATCTAACCAGTCCATCCAAAAGGCGATCAGTCCTGGGTTCATTGGAAGGACTGATATTGAAGCTGAAACTCTAATACTTTGGCCACCTGATGTGAAGAGCTGAATCATTTGAAAAGACCCTGATGCAGGGAAAGATTGAGGGCAGGAGGAGAAGGGGACGACAGAGGGTGAGATGGTTAGATGGCATCACTGACTCAATGGACATGGGTTTAAGTAAACTCCGGGAGTTGGTGACGGACAGGGAGGCCTGGCATGCTGTGATTCATGGGGTAGCAAAGAGTTGGACATGACTAAGCGACTGAACTGAACTGATATGGACTGCCTAATTTCCAGAGTAACTTCAAAGTGTGTATTTATTTCTTCCCTCTTTCCAATTTTGGTGGTTGTAGCTTGAACTTACAGCAAGAAGGCATATATTGAAAAAGGCATTACCACAAGTAGAAGAAACGTAGATCTTTGATATCCATGGATACATCTTATCAGTCCCAGATTCTTTACCTTCTCTCTCTTTTTTGCTTAATAAACCTCTTCTGAAATAAGCTAAAGCTTTGCATCCAGTCCCATCACTTCATGGAAAATAGATGCGGAAACAATGGAAAAAGTGAGAGACTTTATTTTCTTGGGCTGCAAAGTCATTGCAGATGGTGACTGTATCCCTGAAATTAAAAGATGTTCGCTCCTTGGAAGAAAACCTATGACCAACTTAGATAACATATTAAAAAGCAGAGACATAGGGAACAAGATGGAGGACGTTGAATACATCTCTCTCCATGAATACATAAGGAATACACCTTCAGACACAGAAGTGCTTGCAGAACACCAGCTCAGAGTGGAGGACAGGAGTACTTGACCAGTAGAAACTAATATATAGAACCACACAAAACTTGGTAGGAAAAGGAAATGGAGGAAAAACAAGAGTGTTAGTAGGACTGGATCTGCCCTTGGCAAGTGGGGGAACTGAGCAGGGGTCCAATCCCCACAATTGTCTGAGTCAGAGGAGAAACATTTAAGGCTGAGATTAAACAGCTGATCTGTGGCAGCTTAAATGGAATCAGACAGTCCTTTCCACAGCCAACATACTGGGCAGGAACATGGGTCTCCTGGAAGAGGCAGTGGCTGGGAGCTGGAGTTTAGAGATTGTGGAGCAATCCCAGGGTGAGCACTGCTGTTGATGGCAGAGAGACTGATCAAGGGGATGTGAGGGAGGAGATCGTGGTGGGAAATGTCAGTGGAGGAAATCCAGGCAGCCATGGAAGCAAAGTGATACTGCTGAGTCATGTTTAACTTTTAAACCTATTACATTATTTCTACATTTGTTCCTTCATTTGCCTTTCCTACTGTTCTTTTCTCCTTGCAGTTAATCTTTAATGTATATAAATCTTTATCTACCTGTATTTAACTTTGCACATCTATTCTTTCTTTCCTTTCCTCTCAACATATTTGTTAGTTTTGTTTTCATTGCTTTATTCCCCACTTGACACCTGGCTTTAGTTTTGTTTTCCAGTTTGTGCTTAAGTTAATTTTGAACCAAACTGTCTTGATGACTGTGGCTTTGTAGTAAAGCCTGAAGTCAGGCAGGTTGATTCCTCCAGTTCCATTCTTCTTTCTCAAGATGGCTTTGGCTATTCGAGGTTTTTTGTGTTTCCATACAAATTGTGAAATTATTTGTTCTAGCTCTGTGAAAAACACTGCTGGTATCTTGATAGGACTTGCATTGAATCTGTAGATTGCTTTGGGTAGTATACTCATTTTCACTATATTGATTCTTCAGATCCATGAACATGGTATGTTTCTCCATCTATTAGTGTCCTCTTTGATTTCTTTCACCAGTGTTTTATAATTTTCTATATATAGATCTTTACGGTAGTTCTATTTTTAGTTTTTAAAGGAATCTCCTTACTGTTCTCCATAGTGGCTGTACAAATTTACATTCCCACCAACAATATAGGGGTGTTCCCTTTTCTGCACATCCTCTTCAGCATTTATTTGTAGATTTTTCTAATGATGGCCATTCTGACTGGTGTGAAGTGGTACCTCATTGTAGATTTGATTTGCATATCTCTAATAGTGATGTTGAGTTGGCTATCTGTATGTTTTCTTTGGATAACGTCTGTCTTCTGCCCATCTTTTGATTGGGTTGTGCTTTTGTTTTTTTTCAATTGAGCTACATGAGCTGTTTGTATGTTTTGTTTTTTTAAATATTTATTTGGCTGAGCAGGGTCTTGGTTGCGGCACACGTGAGCTTAGATCTTTCAGTTGTGCCATGCAGGACCTTTTACTTGCACCACGTGGAGTCTAATTCCCTCGCCAGGGATTAAACCTGTCCCCCTGCATTGAGAGTGTGGAGTCTTAGCCACTGAACCACCAAGAGTCCCCTGTTTGTATATTTTTTCAGATTAATCAGTTGCTTCATTCGCAAATATTTTCTCCCGTTTTGAGGGTTGTCTTTTCATCTTATTTATGGTTTCCTTTGCTGTGCAAAAGACTTAAAGTTTAATTAGGTCCCATTTGTTAATTTTTGTCTTTATTTTCATTACTGTAAGAGGTGGATCAAAAAAGATCCTCTTCTGCCTCTGTTTTCCTCTAAGAGCTTTATATTTTACAATGTCTGGCCTTTAGGTCTTTAATCCATTTTGAGCTTATTTTTGTGTATGGTGCTAGGAAATGTTCTAGTTTCATTCTTTACATGTAGCTGTCCAGTTTTTCCAGCACTACTTATTGAAGAGGCTGTCTTTTCTCCTTTGTATAGTCTTGCCACCTTTGTCATAAATTTAGGTGATTGAAATGCAGACTGAGTAAGATTCCTTTTATTGATTTGTTGAAATTTCTTGTTTCTGTTTCCATAACTTTTTAGTATCATATGGCAGATTAACAGTTTTATTTTCATGAATCTATTCTTATACTGAACTCCTTACCTAATTTAATTGTGGTGATTTATTTTTTAATATATTGTTTTATGATGTTTTATCCTAAGAAGATCAGCTTGTAACAGGCAAGAACCATTTCTTCCATTCTGTGACCCCGTCTCCAAAATCATACAGGCATATAGTCAATCTTTGGATTATATCAACATCAGGCGATTTAGATTTCCTGTTTGATTGTAATTATCTGAAAAGATTTTTCCTTAAAATCCCATTTTTTTGATACTATTAACGTTAAGGACATCCTTCTTCTGTCTTCAGAGGGATTGCAGCTGATAGGTTCTGGAAAGGTCACTACACTAGGCTGAAAATTCTAGGTGAGATTCTACTCACGTCCCTACTGTGCCTTTAGAGTATATTTCAAAGTATATTTCTCAATATAGTTCTGATACGTCCCTTCTGTAGTTTTAGTTTAACTTCTGTTAAGTAGATATTAACCTTATGTGTAAATTCCCTGAAACAGATCAACATATGCTTTAAAGTAACTATTAGAGGAATTTGTGGAAACTACTATATTTTTTTAAAAGAAGATGTAATTTTTAACTTATTATTGCTTAATTTGGTATCTGTTCATATCTTTAAATACTTACGACAAATTGAGTCTTCTGCCTTTGTGACATTTTGCTCAAATATGGGAAAATAATACTATTTGTGTGCTAGAGGATAAATATTCCGTTCTCTCCAGTTTTTAACTGATAGAGTTTGGGTTAGATTATTATTACAGTTTAAATATTTTTCCTGAAGAAAAGTCCATTTTAAAATATTTAGATCTTGAGCACAGACATATTTTAAACTTTATAATTTTACAGTGTTCTAGCTGAATTCTCACTGTTGAAAGACACTTCAGCATCAGCATCAAAGGATCTTATTTAGTCTAGAAACAATGGGGAAAAAAGTTTTCTTAATTCGGTCTAGCACATAAATATTTTACTCAGCGATTTTGGGGTACATTTTTTGCCTTAGAAACATTGAATGATTATAGAAATTATGGATAATTACTTATATCCATCAAGATCTCTGAGAAAGGATGCCCTTTGGCTGTACCTGTGCTACAAAAACAAAAATGCTATTGAAATGTGGAAAAGTCTCTTACAGTTAGAAAAACTTTCAGTGAAAAAGAAATTTTAATTTGTTGTATCTTAAAGTGTATATGCTTCCAATAAAACAGGGAGTCCATAGTAAAAGTTTAATTTACATACCTAGGTGTATGAACTAAATACCAAATACTAAATATTTGCAAAACCAGAGTGCAATCTTAAGATAGGTATTCAGGTTTCTTAATTGAGTTTTACTGTATATGAGTGCTAAAATTTCCTTTGACTTGTGATATTAGGTGAAATTCATATAAAATTGAGTTGGTGAACTGGATGACCAGGGAAGTCCTAAATCTCATCTTTTTGCTTTTCCCCTGTTTCTGCCCTCAGAGCCCCTTATCTTCCCTGACTGATATAAACTCATATTCCCTCTGCTAGAGGCATGGTCTTTTGGGCCCTTCTTCAGCAAGTGTCTGCTCTCCAGGGGACTGTAACTAGGGCAAGATACTCACTGCAAGAAGCCAGATTCAACTATTCAACCTTTTCTCAGGTCAAAATCACCAGCTACCAATTAGACCAGTGTCTGGAACACAGTGGCCCTTAAGATATATGTTTAATGTATCAGTGAAGGGCGTGTACCATGCCACATAGATAAGATTGTCAGTTTCACCCTTTTCCTGCTGTGTGACCTCAGGTACCTGGCTTTTCTTCTCTGGGCCTTAGCTCTCAACTATGAACTTGGGATGGTCATGTTTGCTGCCTTGTAGGACTAACTGTAGAGAGTTAGAGGTTGTATCTGTCAAATGCTTAACAGAAATATGCAAATAAGTGCTTAATAAACACTTGATAGTATCCTTAAAAAATTAAGTAGGTGATATCAATATTTGCATTACCCACAAGTATTTAGGAACTTATCTAATGGGTAGATAGTGATACTCTGTCTAAATAGGGTAACAACTAGTGGGTTGTATTTTTTTTGATAACACTACATTTAACTGATTACTTTGCTTAAGTTGTGTAATTGTTTTTGTTTATTCCCTAAATTGTGTCCAACTCTTGTGACGTCCTGAACTGTACCGCACCAGGCTTCTCCGTCCATGGGATTTCCCAGGCAAGAATACTGGAGTGAGTTGCCATTTCCTTCTCCAGGGGTTCTTCCAACCCAGGAATTGAAGCCACCTCTCCTGCATTGTAGGCAGATTCTTTACCACTGAGCCTGATTCTTTTCCACTGGAAGGACCTACTTGTGTAATCAGTTCAGTTCAATTGCTAAGTCATATCCAACTCTGTGACCCCATGGACTGCAGCAGGCCAGGATTCCCTGTCCATCACCAATTCCTAGAGCTTGCTCAAACTCATATCCATTGAGTTGGTGATGCCATCCACCATCTTATCTTCTGTCGTCCCCTTTTCCTGCCTTCAGTCTTTCCCAGGACAGAGTCTTTTCCCGTGAGTCGGGTCCTAACGCATCGGGTGGCCAAAGTATTGGAGCTTCAGCTTCAACATCAGTCCTTCCAGTGAATATTCAGGGTTGATTTCTCTTTGGATTGACTGATTTGATCTCCTTGCAGTCCAAGGGATTCTCCAAAGTCTTCTCCAACACCACAGTTCATCAGTTCTTTGGCGCTCAGCCTTCTTCATGGTCCAGCTCTCACATCCATACATGACTACTGGAGAAACCATAGCTTTGACTAGATGGACCTTTGTCAGCAAAGCAATGTCTGCTTTTGAATACATTGTCTAGGTTTTTCATAGCTTTTCTTCCAAGGAGCAAGCATCTTTTAATTTCATGGGTGCAGTCACCATCTGCAGTGATTTTGGAGCCCTCCAAAATAAAATCTGTCACTGTTTCCATTGTTTCCCCATCTATTTGCCATGAAGTGATGGGACTGGATGCCGTGATCTCCATTTTTTGAATGTTAAATTTTAAGCCAACTTTTTCACTCTCCTCTTTCACCTTCATCAAAATGCTCTTTAGTTCCTCTTACTTTTCTGCCATAAGTGTGGAGTCATCTGCATATCTGAGGTTATTGATAATGGCAGTCTTGATTCCAGCTTGTGCTTCATCCATCCCGGTATTTTGCATGATGTACATAACTTTGAGTTAAACTCTGGGAGTTGGTGATGGACAGGGAGCCAGGTGTGCTGCAGTCCATGGGGTCACAAAGAGTCAGACATGACTGAGCAGCTGAACTGAACTCAGCATACAAGTTAATAAGCAGGTGACAATATGCAGCCTTGACCTACTTTCCCAATTTCAAACCAGTCTATTGTTCCATGTCTGGTCCTAGCTGTTACTTCTTGACTTGCATACAGGTTTCTTAGGAGGCAGATAAGGTGCTCTGCTAGTCCAATCTCTTCCAGAATTTTCCAGTTTATTGTGATCCACACAAAGGCTTTGGCATAGTCAATAAAGTAGAAGCAGATGTTTTTCTGGAATTCTCTTTTTCTGTGATCAGCGGATGTTGGCAATTTGATATCTGGTCCTCTGCCTTTTCTAAATCCTGCTTGAACGTCTGGAAGTTCTCAGGTCACGTACTGTGGAAGCCTAGCTTGGAGAATTTTGAGCATTACTTTGCTAGCATGTAAGATGAGTACAATTGTATGGTAGTTTGAACATTCTTTAGCATTGCCTTTCTTTGGGATTGGAATGAAAAATGACTTTTTCCAGTCCTGTGGCCACTGCTGAGTTTTCCAAATTTGCTGGCATATTGAGTGCAGCACTTTCACAGCATCATCATTCAGGATTTGAAACAGCTCACCTGGAATTCCATCACCTCCACTAGCTTTGTTTGAAGTGATGCTTCCTAAGGCCCACTTGACTTGTGAAATATGTTTCACCAAATCTTTTGGACTGAATTGATGTTTTGTGTGCATGCATGGGTGCTAAATTGATTCAGTCACGTCTAACTCTGCAACCCCATGGACAGTAGCCTGCTAGGCTCCTCTGTCCATGGGATTCTCCAGGCAAGAATACTGGAGTGGACTGCCATCTCTCCTGCAGGGGCTTTTCCCCACGTAGGACTGAACCCACATCTCTCTAAGTCTCTTGCATTGGCAGGTGGGCTCTTTACTACTAGCACCACATGTGTAATTCTAGCCTTTCTCTTGATTAATCAGATGGGAAGAGAGTCTCTCAATATTCTATATAAATTATAGACTAAGCTTTTAACAAGTGAATATATCCTAGAAAAAGTTAACTTGGAAGTAATTAAGCATTTAACACATACCATAACTAACATTTAAAATTTTTCACATCAATGCTAACCTCAGTATTTAAAGTTGGGTTGGAGGGTGCACTAGGCTTAGTGGCTCAATATTGGCCTTTTCAGCATTGAGTTATATCTTTCAGTTCAAATGCTCAGTTGTGTCTGACACTTTGTGACCCCACGAACTACAGCACACCAGGCTTCCCTGTGCATCACCAACTCCCAGAGTTTACCCAAATTCATGTTCATTGAGTCAGTGATGCCATGCAACATCTCATCCTCTGTCGTCCCCTTCTCCTACACTCAGCCTTTCCCAGGATCGGGGTCTTTTCAAATGAGTCAGCTCTTCACATCCGGTGGCCCAAGTATTGGAGTTTCAGCTTCAACATCAGTCCTTCCAGTGAACACTGAGGACTGATCTTTAGGAGGGACTGGTTGTATCTCCTTGCAGTCCAAGGGGACTCTCAAGAGTCTTCTCCAACACCACAGTTCAAAAGCATCAATTCTTCAGCACTCAGCTTTCTTTATAGTCCAGCTCTCACATCCATACATGACCACTGGAAAAACGATAGCCTTGACTATATGGACCTTTGTTGGCAAAGTAATGTCTCTGCTTTTGAATATGCTGTCTAGGTTGGTCATAACTTTCTTTCCAAGGAGTAAGCATTTTTTAATTTCATGGCTGCAGTCACCATCTGCAGTGATTTTGGAGCCCAAGAAATAAAGTCTGACTCTGTTTCTACTGTTTCCCCGTCTATTTCCCATGAAGTGATGGGACCAGATGCCATGATCTTAGTTTTCTGAATGTCGAGCATTAAGCCAACTTTTTCATTCTCTTTCACTTTGATCAAGAGGCTCTTTAGTTCTTCTTCACTTTCTGCCATAAGGGTGGTATCATCTGCATATCTGAAGTTATTGATATTTCTCCCAGTAATCTTGATTTCAGCTTGTGCTTCATCCAGTCCAGTGTTTCTCATGATGTACTCTGCATATGAGTTAAATAAGCAGGGTGACAATATACAGCCTTGACGTACTTCTTTCCCAATTGGGAACTAGTCTGTTGTTCCATGTCCAGTTCTAACTGTTGCTTCCTGACCTGCATACACATTTCTCAAGAGGCAGGTCAGGTGGTCTGGTAATCCCATCTCTTGAAGAATTTTCCACCATTTATTTTGATCCACGCAGTCAAAGGCTTTGGCATAGTCAATAAAGCAGAAATAGATGTTTTTCTGAAATTGTCTTGCTTTTTCGATGATCCAGCAGATGTTGGCAATTTGATCTCTGGTTCCTCTCCTTTTCTAAAACCAACTTGAACATCTGGAATTTCGTGTTTCACGTTTGCTGAAGCCTGGCTTGGAGAATTTCGAGCATTACTTTACTAGCGTGTGAGATGAGTGCAATTGTGCAGTGGTTTGAGCATTCTTTGGCATTGCCTTTCTTAGGGATTGGAATGAAAATTGACCTTTTCCAGTCCTGTGGCCACTGCTGAGTTTTCCAAATTTGCTGACAATATTGAGTGCAGCACTTTCACAGCATCATTTTTTAGGATTTGAAATAGCTCAACTGGAATTCCATCACCTCCACTAGCTTTGTTGTATCTTTAGCGGAAAGTAAATAAAAAGGTGTTTTGTTGTCACAACTTCAGAGGCTATAGTCATAATCTTTTGAAGAATCTTGTTTAAAAGAAATTCTTTGACATTTCAGTTTATGGTATAATTAATATATTTAATATTGCTTGTGAGTATGGTTAAATGAATATATTAACAAATCTCAGTCTAAAGTTGAAAAATTTTTGGTTTAAATGTTTTATCAATTCTTGTACATTTATTTTAACAAATTTACATTTTTAGGTGGAGAACAAGGTCTTCAGTTCTTTCAGTTGGCATCGTGTGGTCAAGATTGCCAGATCAAAATTTGGATTATTTCTTTTATCCATATCTTAGGTATGTATTCACCTAGTAGTTCTCTAAACTGAATTTTGTGATGCAGGTAAAGTTTCTGTTTTAATTAATTTTTTAACTTAAGGTACCCTAGATATCAAAATGGGATTATAAAAATATATTTTAAGAACTTTTAATTAAAGTAATACACATGATTTAGAAATTGTATGCACACTATCGATAATGACCTTGTCATTACCGCTACACACATACTTGCTTAACCAGAAGAAATTCCAGTTTGTACTTGGTCTGTTTTCAGTTTGTTTTTTGTGTGTGTGTGTGTGGTTTTCCATGTCCATAAATATTTTTTATACTACATTTTAAATTTACTCAGTGTAGTTAGTTTCTGGAACTTGTCTGAGTGTTTCCACTATCACTGTACCTTTTTTCTTTTTTTAATTGAAGGATAATTACTTTACAGACTTTTTTTCTGTCAAACATCAACATGAATTGCACTGTAATTTTATTTCAGGTGATTCTACCATCAGAAAGCTTCTGTCTTTCATTTTTGGTATTTCTTTATGCTAATTTGGTATTCATTTATGCTAATTCTTTAATTTCTTCTCCACTTCTCTTTTTATATTCCTGTTAGTTGAGTGGTGGGCTCCTGACTTGATTTCCTATGTCTTCCCCCACACCCCCACATTTATTTCTGTCTTTTTCCTATCATAGGAGAAAATTCCTTAGCTTTGTCTTTTAACCTTTTTTGAAGATTTTAATCCCATCAATAATACTTTCAGTTCCAAAAAACTTATCTTTTTTGTTTTCTTTTCTTAGTGTCCTCCATTTACTTTATGAATGCAGGATCCTCTCCAAATTCTCAAGATACCAATTAGAGGCTTTTTGTTTTGGTTTTAATTTCTCTTTTGTTTCCTGATCAACTCTGTTTGCTCTTGAGCCGTTTTTTATTTATCCTGATCTCTTTCATGTGGCTACCTTCTTTAACTGCTTGATGATCCTTAGTATCCTATTTACTTACAAGAATTAAACAGTAAGAACTTGAGAGCCTCTGTGCACAGGGTGGTGTTTTGTGGTTGCTGGTTTCCCTTTCGGATAAAGAAGCGGACTGTTGGCCGTTATTAGGAAAGGGTGTTGGGGATTGGGGTATGTGGGTGTCTGTTGCCCTGGAGGTACCGGGGAGCTCCCCAGTCATTGTTTTACTTCCTGGGGAGAAGCATCTGGCTTTCATGCAGCATACTATGGGTACGGTGGTCAGAGAGGGATGGCAGATAGTTAATGTTTCATCAGCAGACCTTCAGTAAATTTTTTATGTTTTCATGTCTGTATCATTCTGACTTTCCTTTTCCTTGACTGTTAATAAGTTCTAAGTATCTTGGGGTTTTCTGTAAATAATTGTAAGTGTTTTGGGGTTTTTTAGAGAAAGCTATTTCCACTGTTTCCCCATCTATTTCCCATGAAGTGATGGGATCAGATGCCATGATCTTCATTTTCTGAATGTTGTGCTTTAAGCCAACTTTTTCACTCTCCACTTTCACTTTCATCAAGAGGCTTTTTAGTTCCTCTTCACTTTCTGCCATAAGGGTGGTGTCATCTGTGTATCTGCATATCACTTCATGGGAAATAGATGAGGAAACAGTGGAAAGAGTGTCAGACTTTATTTTTTGGGAGGCTCCAAAATCACTGCAGATGGTGATTGCAGCCATGAAATTAAAAGGCACTTACTCCTTGGAAGAAAAGTTATGACCAACCTAGATAGCATATTGAAAAGCAGAAACATTACTTTGCCAACAAAGGTCTGTCTGGTCAAGGCTATGATTTTTCCAGTGGTCATGTATGGATGTGAGAGTTGGACTGTGAAGAAGGCTGAGTGCCGAAGAATTGATGCTTTTGAACTGTGGTGTTGGAGAAGACTCTTGAGAGTCCCGTGGACTGCAAGGAGATCCAATCAGTCTATTCTGAAGGAGATCAGCCCTGGGATTTCTTTGGAAGGAATGATGCTAAAGTTAAACTCTAGTACTTTGGCCACCTCATGTGAAGAGTTGACTCATTGGAAAAGACCCTGATGCTGGGAGGGATTGGGGCAGGAGGAGAAGGGGTTGACAGAGGATGAGATGGCTGGATGGCATCACTGACTCGAGAGGGCTCCTGACTTGATTTCCTATGTCTTCCCCCACACCCCCACATTTATTTCTGTCTTTTTCCTATCATAGGAGAAAATTCCTTAGCTTTGTCTTTTAACCTTTTTTGAAGATTTTAATCCCATCAATAATACTTTCAGTTCCAAAAAACTTATCTTTTTTGTTTTCTTTTCTTAGTGTCCTCCATTTACTTTATGAATGCAGGATCCTCTCCAAATTCTCAAGATACCAATTAGAGGCTTTTTGTTTTGGTTTTAATTTCTCTTTTGTTTCCTGATCAACTCTGTTTGCTCTTGAGCCGTTTTTTATTTATCCTGATCTCTTTCATGTGGCTACCTTCTTTAACTGCTTGATGATCCTTAGTATCCTATTTACTTACAAGAATTAAACAGTAAGAACTTGAGAGCCTCTGTGCACAGGGTGGTGTTTTGTGGTTGCTGGTTTCCCTTTCGGATAAAGAAGCGGACTGTTGGCCGTTATTAGGAAAGGGTGTTGGGGATTGGGGTATGTGGGTGTCTGTTGCCCTGGAGGTACCGGGGAGCTCCCCAGTCATTGTTTTACTTCCTGGGGAGAAGCATCTGGCTTTCATGCAGCATACTATGGGTACGGTGGTCAGAGAGGGATGGCAGATAGTTAATGTTTCATCAGCAGACCTTCAGTAAATTTTTTATGTTTTCATGTCTGTATCATTCTGACTTTCCTTTTCCTTGACTGTTAATAAGTTCTAAGTATCTTGGGGTTTTCTGTAAATAATTGTAAGTGTTTTGGGGTTTTTTAGAGAAAGCTATTTCCACTGTTTCCCCATCTATTTCCCATGAAGTGATGGGATCAGATGCCATGATCTTCATTTTCTGAATGTTGTGCTTTAAGCCAACTTTTTCATCTCCACTTTCACTTTCATCAAGAGGCTTTTTAGTTCCTCTTCACTTTCTGCCATAAGGGTGGTGTCATCTGTGTATCTGCATATCACTTCATGGGAAATAGATGAGGAAACAGTGGAAAGAGTGTCAGACTTTATTTTTTGGGAGGCTCCAAAATCACTGCAGATGGTGATTGCAGCCATGAAATTAAAAGGCACTTACTCCTTGGAAGAAAAGTTATGACCAACCTAGATAGCATATTGAAAAGCAGAAACATTACTTTGCCAACAAAGGTCTGTCTGGTCAAGGCTATGATTTTTCCAGTGGTCATGTATGGATGTGAGAGTTGGACTGTGAAGAAGGCTGAGTGCCGAAGAATTGATGCTTTTGAACTGTGGTGTTGGAGAAGACTCTTGAGAGTCCCGTGGACTGCAAGGAGATCCAATCAGTCTATTCTGAAGGAGATCAGCCCTGGGATTTCTTTGGAAGGAATGATGCTAAAGTTAAACTCTAGTACTTTGGCCACCTCATGTGAAGAGTTGACTCATTGGAAAAGACCCTGATGCTGGGAGGGATTGGGGCAGGAGGAGAAGGGGTTGACAGAGGATGAGATGGCTGGATGGCATCACTGACTCGAGGGACGTGAGTCTGAGTGAACTCCAGGAGTTGGTGATGGGCAGGGAGGCCTGACGTGCTGTGATTCATGGGGTCGCAAAGAGTCGGACACCACTGAGTGACTGAACTGAACTGAAAGAAAGCTAGCTAGCCTCTTGACTGTAGCCCGCTCATTTTGCACTCTAAAGTGTTACTTCTCTATACTTCCTCATTAATTTGCCTCTGCCTTCCCAAAATTGGTTTCTCATTTCCTGATGATATTCCTCCCCTTCCCCTTTTCTTCACTGATGTGAATTTATGTTTTTATTAATTCCTTCATTATCTTTTAATGGGAATTCTGAAATTATATGATCAGTTGGCCATCTTGCTTCAGATGCCTAAAAATATTGTCACCTAATAAGTGGCAACTAAATAATGCATTGTGTTTCATTATAAAGTCACTGTCAAGAGAGCAAGTTGAACATTAGTGGTGGGACAGATTTTAATCAGTAATGTACTATTGCAGTAGGGAAAAAAGTCCAGCATGAACGGAACTTCAGTTTATACAGAGGTGACTGTGCATTTTAAAGAGGGAATAAAGAACAGGTAAATGGGACCTGTGTAGCATCTAGCAAATGACAAAATTATAAAAAGCAGGAATCTGGGAATTGGTCCATGTGAAACTCGTCTGGATTTGCTAATGGGCGCTTAGGAAAGTTAGGCTTCTCTCTCACAGAAACAGGCAGACAGAAGCTTTATCTTCAGGGACTGGCTGGAATAAACAGTAAATTGTTTTGGCAGCCTTGAATTTTCCTAGTCCCCAACTTTAAGGGGACTAGGATCATGCTAGGAATGCAACCTTAAACTGTTGTGGTGGTGGTGAAGTCGCTCAGTCGTGTCCGACTCTTTGCGACCCCGTGGACTGTAATCTACTAGGCTTCTCCGTCCATGGGATTCTCCAGGCAAGAATACTGGAGTGGGTTGCCATTTCCTTCTCCAGGGAATCTTCCCGACCCAGGGATCAAACCTGGGTCTCCTGTATTGGAGGTAGACCCTTTAACCTCTGAGCCAAGAGAAACCATGTTAAGTCAAGTCTTTGTTGGCCCAGGTCAGGGCCTGATCCAGGAGGCCACTCAGAAGAGCCTGGGTAGTTTGGTCGAGAGAATCTTTGTCATTTTGCTCATGTATAGAGAAGGGTCTGTTACCAGGAGATACATTTCTTTTTGTGGAACTCAGTTACTTTATTGCCTATTAGAGTACATGCAGTAATTCTTTTAATGTTTTCAGTGACAGCTGCTAAGAAAAGTTCTGTTACTTCTCTGGTTTATCCTACCTCTTTTAATGTCAAAGTAAAAATTCTCTATAAAGAACCATAAGTATAGTCATGTATGTGGATGTTCTCAGTACAACATATCTTTAGTAATCGTTCAGAAATAAAGCTTTTCCTACATTGTCTGGAAAGTGTTTTTACATGACTCTATGAAAAACAGTTTATAAACGTGCAGTTAGAGTCTTTTAATAAAACATTTAGCATTATTTGCACCGAATCTTAACAGCTTGTTTGTAGGGAGGAGTAGATAAGACAGATGGGTCTTATACTTGAGAATGTGACCAATTCGTAGGATCTTATTACAAGTTTATTTTATTAAATCTTCAGTTGTTTTGCAATTGGTTAATAGTTTTTTTGATTGATTATGTCTATTCACTAATCTGTATGTGCCTAATTATTGATCAGTGCCTTGAATGCCTACATCTGCTCTCCTGTGTAAAAACATACTCTATTTTGAATAGAAATAAAATACATATTTAATAATGAAGTGAGATAAACATATTTTTTACTGAAGCTTTTACCTGTACCATGACATTTTTGTTTAGTTAAATGCTGTCTATCCAAGAGCCATTAACACTTCAAAGTTCTTATTAGGTCTGAGAAAATTACAGATTTCACTTAATTCCTTGAATCCCGAGATCAACTTCTTAATGATTATTTTTTTATATCGTCACTAAAATACATTGAATTCCCTTGGCTTATCTTTGAAAAGAGTTGTGATACTCCTTTTCAGTAATTATAGAAGGCATAAAATCATTTTTACTGCTACCATACTTTGTTGGGACTTTATAGGATATATTGGAGTGTTAAGATATATAAATTAGTATTTTTAACTTATGAAGTGAAAAGATATCTTAATCCAGATATTTAAAACTACAGACATTTGATTCTTTTTAGGCATTTGGGCAATTGGTGTGTGGCGTGTGTGTGTCTAAGATACCAAGATTGAAGTATAGTTTAAAATTTTGATTCATATAAAATTTTATATATTTTATAGAGTTTAGAATTTTTTAATTTAAAACTAATTTGATTTTAATTCCCTGCCTAGTGTTTGCTGACCCCACCATATTCTTTACCTGTTACTGAACTTTTGAAACCACTTAATCACAGCGCATTCCGATTCTTGAGTTGCGTGAGAATTTTTTTTTTCCATCTTTGTGTCCTTAAGCATTCTAAGATTTTATTGAACAAATAAAATAGTTTTTACTTAAACATAAATTCTAAGCACAATCAGCTGCTAATTCTTCTCACCTTGCTGTTTGCAGGCTTTGAATTAAAATATAAAAGTACACTGGCCGGACACTGTGCCCCTGTTCTGGCTTGTGCTTTTTCTCATGATGGGCAGATGCTGGTTTCCGGGTAAGCTATTTAATTCCCTTAAACCATTTAGGTATGAAATACAATAGACTTACAGAAAAGTACATAAAACTTGAGAACAGCTTGATAAATCACTGTGTTGCAAACTTGGAGCTGCTTACTCAGGTCAAGAAATAGAACATTGCTGGTTTCCCTCGAGTTCCTCTTCTTCCAAGTCTGCTTTCTGATGACAGTGCCTTAGGTCATGTGCAGCATTGCCTTTTCCTTTTAAATTGATCTAAAACCAGTCACACAATATGAATTATTTTGTGTCTGGCTTCCTTTACTCACTGTCACGTTTGTTTTCCAAGTGGTCGAGTGACTCTGGCATGTATGGTATGTGAAGTGGTTGTGCTCAGTTGCTTCAGTCATGTCTAACTCTTTGTGATCCTGTGGACAGCAGCCTGCCAGGCTCCTCTATCCATGGGATTCTCCAGGTAAGAATACAGGAGTGGGTTGCCAGTTCCTCCTCCAATGGTATATGATAGGAATCCAATTTCATTTATTTCCATATGGGTATCTAGTTGTCCCAGTACAAAGTGAAAAGATAATCTTTTCTTCACCATTTTAATATGCCACCTTGGCAGAAATCAGTGATCATATATGTGTGGGTCTTTTTCACAGCCTATTATTCTGTTCTGTTGATCCTTGCTCTGATATCATTCTGTATTTCTAAGGCTTTATAGCATGACTTTTCCTGACATTTGACACTTTGATGTGAGTTTTAGAGTTAGCTTGTCATACTGTCTCTCCAGTTCTTCCCACTATACAAAAAAAAAAACTGTTTGGAGTGTGACTGGGATTGTATTGAGTCTGGTAAATTTGGGGAGATTGATGTCTTTTATGGTTTTGAGTCTCCAGCCCATGAATGTGGCATATTTTTTCACTTGTCTTTTGACTTCTCTCAATAATATCTCTCAGTAGAAGATAATTTATTTGTCACCCTCTATAGAGACCCTGATGCTGGGAGGGATTAGGGGCAGGAGGAGAAGGGGACAACAGAGGATGAGATGGCTGGATGGCATCACCGACTCAATGCACATGAGTTTGGGTAAACTCCGGAGTTGGTGATCGACAGGGAGGCCTGGTGTGTGGTATGATTCATAGGGTTCCAAAGAGTTGGACACGACTGAGCAACTGAACTGATAGAGATCTTCCTCATCTTTTGTTAGATTTATTCCAGGCTCTTTTTTGTAGCTATTATAAAAGATGTGGCTAATATAGGGAAATATATATGGAGAGACAATTGAGTTTTCTATGAAGATTCTAATTTTGAATTTTTTAATATCTAAAGTCATATCCTGTGTTAATGATGTTTTTGTCTCTTCCTTTTTGATTCTTGCCTTCCCTTGTGGCTCAGCTGGTAAAGAATCCACTTGTAATGTGGGAGACCTGGGTTTGATCCCTGGGTTGGGAAGATCCCCTAGAGAAGGGAAAGGCTACCCACTCCAGTTTTCTGGCCTAGAGAATTCCATGGACTGTATAGTCCATGGGATTGCAAAGAATTGGACGCAACTGAACAACTTTGCTGAACTGGCTAACACTGCCAGGATAATGAAAACAGTGATATAGCAAACCTTGTCTGACCTATTTTGCAGAGGGAAAGCTTTCATTAAGTGTGATCACTGTAGGTTTTAGGAGATAAGCTTTATTATCTCTCTGTTTCTTCCAGTTTGTAAGATTTTTTTTTCATTAATAGGTAGTCAGTTCAGTTCACTCACTCAGTCATGTCTGACTCTTTGTGACCCCATGAATTGCAGCATGCCAGGCCTCCCTGTCCATCACCAACTCCCAGAGTTCACCCAAACCCACGTCCATCGAGTCGGTGATGCCATCCAGCCATCTCATCCTCGTCATCCCCTTTCCCTCCTGCCCCCAATCCTTCCTGCCCCCAATCCCTCCCAGCATCAGTCTTTTCCAGTGAGTCAACTCTTCGCATTAGGTGGCCAAAGTACTGGAGTTTCAGCTTTAGCATCATTCCTTCCATATAGTTCATCAAATGATTTTTCATGCCTCATTTGAGATCATATGATCTTTCTTCTTTATCCTATTAGTGTCATAAATTATGCTGATTTTTATAAATCTGGTTTATACATGTTAAACCAGTCTTGCTTTGTTGGGATAAATACAACTTAGGACATACTGTTTTTTTGTATTGCTTTAGAGAAGTCAGTTTTATTCTAACTAAATTTTTGGAGGTAATTCATATTTTTTTCACTGGCTGCTCACACATTTTATCTTGTAGTTTTCTGCACATTTACTTTGTATGTAGATTTGGGTTTCTTTTTACTTAGTTTGCTTAGAATTTAATGAACTTCTTAAACTTGTAGACTATTTTATCACTTTAGGGAGAAATCTTTATTCATTATCTCTTCCGATATTGCTGCTGCCCTTTTCTAATGCGGGGACTCTAAATGCACGAAACACCTTCTCACTGTAAAGTTGTCTCTTGTTCTCTCCTCTGTATTTTTTTATTCTTCTTGAGCTTTGTTCTGAATGGTTTCATCTCTAGTGATTCACTCCTTAGTTTTATCTAATGTGCTATTAAAGTGATCCATTGAAGAATTGTTGATTTTTGGTTATTTTTTGATTCTACAGTTTTTATTTGGTTATTTTTCAGGTATGCCATGTCAGTTATGATTTCTAGGTCTCTGTTGAAAATTCTATCTTGGCTTTTAAAATTTTTCACAGCTTTAATTTGTGAAGCTGTTGCTTTAGTACACAGTAGCATTATTCCAATCTTTCCAGTTTAATCACACAGGCTGTAGCATTCAAACCCTCATTCATGTCTCTTCGCAGCAGTTTTGGCTCCACCCAAGATATTTAAGCTTCTAACCTTACTTGAAGTGTTTTGGACCAAGCCTGATAGTTCTTCCTCCATATGTTCCAATCCTTGACAAATAATCAGCCACCTAATTAGATACATTGCCATTATTTTACATGTGGAAAACCTCATGAAAATATTGATAGTTCATCATCAAAAAGTATTTTTAAAAATTATCCTTTAGACTAGGATTGAAATTACTGCAAAGTTGAATTTCCTCTTACTGTTTTGGAAGATATTTGATGTTCATAGTGATAACACTGCCAGATCTTACTGTGCCCTTACCCTCTGAATCACAGAAGTGTCAAGTGATGCTCAATAGTGTTTCTGGGTTAAGTGCATTTTCTAGCATTCCTATTTCTTTTTAACTTGTGTACATATATGAGTCTTTAAAAGAGTTGTTTTTGGTTTTTGGCTGTGCTTCATTGCTGCGTGTAGGCTTTGTCTAATTTTGGCAAGTGGGGGCTACTGTCTGGTTGTGGTGCACAGGGCTTCTCATAGCAGTGGCTTCTCTTGTTTCAAATCTCAGGCTAGGATGTGAGGGCTCCAGTGGTTGCAGCACCCAGGCTTAGTTGCTCCACAGCATGTGGGATCTTTCCGATCCAGGGATCAAACCAGTGTCCCCTGCTTTGAAGGGTGGATTCTTAACCACTGGACCACCAGCGAAGCCCTGAATTTTAATTAACCCATTATATCAACTAGGATAATGTACCTTTGCCAAGTCATTCTGGACAAGTGGAGTTTTAGATTATTAACTGCTTTGGAATGTGGTGCTGTTCTAGGCCACATTCAAATATTCTTCTGGATTTTTTTTTTTTTTTTTAGTTTATTTGGATAAATATATAAACAGGTGAATGGGTTGGAAATGTAAATTAGTGAAGTTTAAACATTTAATTTTTAGGAGAATTGAGAGATGCTTGAATCATACTTGATTAATGGATAGATAACCAGTTAGCTGCACAGTGATAGATTCCATTTGTAACTAAAAGTCATTGGTAAGATAGAATGGATACATATGATAAAGAGAGAGTCAGTGGGAAAAAGCGATTTGGATAAAAATACATGTGAATATAGTGACTAGACAAGAAATAAATAAATGAACAGAATAAGATTGTAGGACAGAAAGTGTACTAAGGAAGTTGTATAGGGTATAGATTTGGGATGACTATGTAAAAAGCAGTTTAGAATTTGTATATACAGATATTAGAGATGTGGGAAACAGCAAAGACATTGCAAGAAGCAGGAAATTTTTGAGTAGATTAAAATGTATGATAAAGAGGAGTAAGGGAAAATGAAGCTGGAAAAATAGGTTGTAGAGATGATAGTGAAAGTCTCTCAGTCATGTCTGACTCTTTGCAACCCCATGAACTATACAGTCCATGGAATTCTCCAGGCCAGAATACTGGTGTGGGTAGCCTTTCCCTTCTCCAGGGGATCTTCCCAATCCAGGGATTGAACTCAGGTCTCCCACATTGCAGGCAGATTCTTTACTAGCTCAGTCACCAGGGAAGAAGTGATAGAGGATATCATTATAATTTCATGTAGTAGATGGAGGAGAACTATTGAAACTTTTAAAACATGTCTAACACACATTTCTTGGCTGTGGAAAATGGGAGAAGTAAAGACATTGAATCATCGTTTAGGACAGTAGTTTAGGACAGTAGTTCATCATTTAGGACAGTAGTTCTCATTGCTTTTTGGTCCTAGGATTCCTTGACACTCTTAAGTTATTGAGGACTCCTACAAAGAGTTTTTGCTCAACATATAAGGATTACATATATTGCTATTCAGAAAATAAGGCTAAGGAGATTCTAAAACATTTTTAATTTATTTAAAAACAACAATAATAAACTCATTGCCTATTAACAGATCATTTTCCTTAGAAATAAAACCAAACATAGAAAAGTGGCATTCTTTTACATTTACAAATATCTCGTCAATATTGGATTAGTGGAAAGTACATAGATTCTCATATCTGTTTCACATTTCATTAGCTCTCAGGGCTATAATGGAATCGTATGTCATCGAGCAAAATGTGTATGAACTTTTTCTCTCCATCTTTCTCCACATCTCTCCTCTGTTCATTTTCCTCTACCCCTTAGCAGAATTTGTATTTTGTTTGCTGCTTACTTCTCTTGATCCAGCCAGATAAAATTAATGTTTTATGAATTAGCTTCTATTCCAGCAAGAAGAGTCTGTCTTTGTAATCCAAATGGAGACTGCCTCTTTCAAAAAATTCTCTGTTCTAGTAGTTAGAATTCTTTGGAAATCAGTTTGAGAATGGCCATCATTGTTAAAAGTTGAGTTCAAAAAGAACACCCTTTTTTCTTCTTGAGTGGAAAACTAATAAGAGAGAAATACTGGGTAGACACACTAGATAACAGGACTGTAGAACTGCGGTCAACTTGCTTACCTGCTCTTGAGTGGAATGTACCACTTCATATTCCCTGCGAGGGCAGATCAGAAAAAAAGAAAATCCAGGAGAGGCTGAGCCACATGGCTCAGTGTCTTCCCCAGACTTTACAGTCACATGTCATTCCTTTTCTGCTAAGCAAAGAAGGGAGAATACAGACCAGAAGTCTTATTCCCGAAAGAGTGGGAAGTAAATATTCCCCTCTTCTCAACAAAATGGTTATTTATGTTTTTTTCTTTTATAAATGTAGAGAACAGAGTTTTATTGTCATAAATTAGTAGTAGCTTAACAACCACCCTCTCTCACTCAGCAATGACTATCATGAGAAGGCTTAAGGTCACCTTTCCAAAACTCAAGTTGTCATTTATTTCTCTGTACTCTCTACAACATTGTTAACAAAACTGTTGAACAAGTTAGCTAGCTGGACAGAGCCCACGTTAGTTTATCATGAGGGTTATCAGGTATTACATGACTTGAAAAACAGATGTCTTATGAAAACTGTAGTGAAATCTGAATAACCATGCCATCTTTTTTTTATAAGTTTTTAAGCTAAAACTGTCAAGATGTGTACTCAATATGGATCAGTTTTAATTTTAATACATTCATAGGAGATGGTCTAGGAAGTGTAAAATCCAGAAACATGGATACTGAGTTTTAATCCCAGCCCTGCCATGTACCAACAGTGCAACCTTGAACAAGTCTATTCCATATCTTCTCTCAGCTTCATTTTTCTAAATTATAAAATAGGGAAAATCAGAATACTTTCCTCATAAGATTGTTATGAAGCTTAACTAAGAAAATGCAGGTAAAGTGTTTATTACTTATATTTGGGGCACAATAATTGCTCAGTCTAGGTATATTAAATATATATTTCAATGATATGGTTGTTCAGTCTCCAAGTCATGTCTGACTCTTTGTGACCCCAAGGAGTGCAGCTCGCTAGGCTTCCCTGTCCTTCACTATCTCCTGGAACTTGCTCAAATTCATGTCCATTGTGTCAATGATGCCATCCAACCATCTCATCCTCTGTTGCCCCCTTCTCCTGCCCTTAATTTTTCCCAGCATCAGGGACTTATCCAGCGAGTTGGCTCTTCACATCAGGTGGCCACAGTGTTGGAGCTTCAGCTTCGATATCAGTCCTTCCAATGAATATTCAAGGTTGATTTCCTTTAGGGTAGACTGGTTTGATCTCCTTGCTGTCCAAGGGACTCTCAAGAGTCTTCTCCAGCACCACAGTTTGAAAGCATCAATTCTTTGGTGCTCAGCCTTCTTTCTTGTCCAACTGTTAAATCTGTACATTACTACTGGAAAAACCATAGCTTTGACTGTGTGGAACTTTGTTTGCAAAGTGATGTGTCTGTTTTTTTAATATGCTGTTTAGTTTGTCATAACTTTACTTCCAAGGAGCAAGCATTTTTTAATTTCATGGCTGCAGTCACCATTTGCAGTGACATTAGAGCCCAAGAAAATAAAATCTGTCACTGTTTCCCCATCTATTTTCCATCTATGGGACTGGATGCCATGACCTTAGTTTTTTGAATGTTGAGTTTTAAGCCAACTTTGTCACTCTTTCACTTTTATCAAGAGGCTGTTTAGTTTCTCTTTGCTTTTTGCCATTAGAGTGGTATCATTTGCATATCTGAGGTTGTTGATATTTCTCCCTGCAATCTTGATTCCAGCATGTGATTCATCCAGGCCAGCATTTTGTATGAAGCACTTTGCGTAAAGTTAAATAAGCAGGGTGACAATATACAGCCTTGATACACTCTTTTCCCAATTATTTTTATGTATTATTTTTTGTAATCCAGAGCATTGGGCATGTGTATAACACATAACATTAGTTATCCCCTGATTTTCTGACTTCTGCTTTCTCTGGGTTAAGTTTTAGCTGTTGGTCTATATTGAGGAGCATTATGAAACAGCTGTTTGAAACTTATCATGTTCATTCGGGATGAGTTGTTGGGGATTATGTTTCATGGAATCATCTCTATAAAGACCTTTGGGGGAAATAATTCCTATAGATGTCAGTCTAAACAACTGATGTCCCTTTCCTGAGCACTGGGTTTGTGTTTCTATCTTAAACTGTATAACAGATGGTGTTTCCTTTTTTTAATTGCTATTGAAGAAGCTCAGAAACAGATTTGCAGCCCTTTAATAGCAAAGTGGACTCTTATGTTGTGACATCTATTTTGAATACTAATCTTTTTTTAAATTATATATTTTATTGAAGTATAGTTGATTTACAGTGTTTCAGGTTCACAGCAAGGTGACTTAGTTATACAAAACACATTATTTTTGAAATTATTTTCCATCATAGGTTACTACAAGATATTGACTATAATTCCCTATACTATACAGTAAATTTTTGTTGCATATCTATTTTTAATTAGAAATCTACCGTTTTATTCACACTAAGTGAGACAAATGGAATAAAAATGTCATAATATTTTTAGGCAAAAATTCATAAGTTTTCTAAAATATACATATATATATATATATATATACAAAAGCTTTTCTACTATACTTGCTGAAGGCTTGATAAAGAACATGAAAAAGATTTTTCCATGGAATGGGAGTGACTGCTGCTAAGTCACTTCAGTCGTGTCCAACTCTGTGTGACCCTATAGACGGCAGCCCACCAGGCTCCCCCGTCCCTGGGATTCTCCAGGCAAGAAAACTGGAGTGGGTTGCCATTTCCTTCTCCAATGCATGAGAGGGAAAAGTGAAAGTGAAGTCGCTCAGTCGTGCCGACTCTTAGCGACCCCATGGACTGCAGCCCAGCACTGAATGTGAAATAGAAAAAGTGAAACAGACTAGATAAAAGATTATCATATAGTTCAGTTGCTTTTAAACATGACTGCTCATTAGAAACATCTGAAGCTTTGAAGAAAAGTGATACCTGAGCATTTGTATTCTTTTAAAAATTTCAAGGTAATTCTATTATGCATCTGGATTTTTGGTGAGATAGAGGTCTATTATTTTTCTGTTGACCAATCATGATACAATGGAATTAAGTGAGTAATAGTTACATAATCACAATAGTAAAAGATGTTTATCAGTTTTCACAAATCAGTAACCAGGTAAAAGTTAAAAGTACAGTTGCAAGCCATAATGGGAACATGATTAACCTAACTATATAAAATAATTACATACAATTCACGGGGTCACTGGCAAGTGTACGTATATGCACGTGTTTTCATTGACCCAGCCAGTCTGTGTTTTTTTGGTGCATTTAATCCACTTACATTTTAGATAATTATTGATGTGTATGATCCTGTTACCATTTTCTTAATTATTTTGGGTTTACTTTCTGTAGGTCTTTTCCTTCTCTTGTGTTTCCTGTCTAGAAACAGCCCTTTATCATTTGTTGTAAAGCTGATTTGGTGGTACTGAATTCTCTTAATTTTTGCTTGTCTGGAAAGCTTTTGATTTCTCCATCAAAGCTGAAGGAGAGTCTTGCTGGGTAGAGTATTCTTGGTTGTAGATTTATCCCTCCCTTCACTTTAAATATATCATGCCATTCCTTTCTGGTTTGTAGAGTTTCTGTTGAGAAATCAGCTGATAGCTTGATGGGAGCTCCCTTGTATGTTGTCATTTTTTCCCTTGTTGCTTTTAATATTTTCTCTCTTTAATTTTTGTCGCTTTTATTACTGTGTGTCTCGGTGTGTTCCTCCTTGGATTTGTCCTTCCTGGGACTCTCTGTCCTTCCTGGACTTGGTTGACTACTTCCTTTCCCATGTTCAGGAAGTTTTCAGCTATTACCTTTTCAATAATTCCTCATGTCCTTTCTCTCTTCTCTTTCTGGGACCCCTATAATTCAAATGCTGGTGCATCTTAGTGTTGTCCCAGAGGCCTCTTAGGCTGTCTTCATTTCTTTTCATTCTTATTTCTATGTTCTGTGACAGTGATTTCCACCATTATGTCCTCTAGACTATTTATCCTTTCTTCTGTCTCAGTTATTCTGCTGTTGATTCCTTTTAGTGATTCATATCTGTTTGTTTGTTCTTTAGTTTCTCTTGTACTCTTCTGTAAGCAGAGTTGAAGTTTTAGAGTGCCATAAAATGGTGCGAAAGGACTAACAAAAGACTTGGCAACTAATGCATCCTTTATAAGGGAGAAAGCGGGGTCAACATGACAGGGCAGATTGTGGTGGAATGGGAGTACTGAAAGAGTTCTGTGTAGCAAAGGCAGGATATGTATAAACTGGGGCGCCAAAATTTAGAGCATTTATTTGATATTGGTGCAGATTCTATTCAGGGAATACTTTGAGGTTTTATATTTCGTAATTTCAAGGTATTTTATGTCTGTTTATAATGGTTATAATTATTTTCTTTGACTCTGAAACCCAAATCTCAAAAACTGAAAACTATTTTTCCATAATAGTAATTTCCTTCCCTCCAAATCTAATCAGTTATCAAATTTCATTACACCTCTTTTGAATAGGAGGTGAGTTTAAAATCCTTTTAGTCTCTAAGAGTCTGCAGGTTTCTGCCCCTAATCTCTATTTTTCTTGTTCAGATTCTGTAGACTGAGAGAGTTCTTCATGCTCGGCCTTTTGCTTCTCAGATTCGTTTTTATTCCTCATCAGCAAGTGAACCTGTTTCATTGTTATTGTGTCTGTCTGTTGCCTACAGGATCATTTACTGATGATCTAGCTTCTCAAGTGATGTACATCATTGGGATGAGTTAGTTTTAATTGCAGTAGTGGTAATCTCAGAAGATAGAATTTCCTTTCTGTTTAAGGATGGTAAGAAGTAATACAGTTTTCCCTAAGAATTTTATATATTCCAGGGTAATACCTTATACCGTGAAGAATTTAGGACTACATAGTGTCTTTGGGGCTTCCCAGGTGATGCTAATGGTAAAGAACCTACCTGCCAGTGCAGAAAATGTAAGAAACACAGGTTTGATCCCTGGCTCGGGAAGATCCCTTGGAGAAGGAAATGGCAACCCACTACAGTATTCTTGCTGGAGAAGCCCATCAACAGAGGAGACTGGCAAGCTACGGTCCATCGCGTCTCAAAGAGTTGGATGCAACTAAAGTGTCTTAGTTCGCACACACACAAGAGTGTCTATAAATCATGTCTGGCTATGCATATTAGCTGCTAATATTTTCAGTGTTCTTAGGCTGTTTTTTGATTTAGCATTTAATGTTCTAATTCTGTTTTTACCATTCAGAATGCATCTATATGCTTCTCACTTGTGTTTCATTTTATGTTTGAACAAAGTCTTAATTTCTATTTTGAACTTATGACAAAGATTCTATTGTCAAAATCCATTACCAATGCTATAGAGACTACTAAATAAGGAATTTTCAAAGAAATATTAAGCCTTATAATAGGTATGACTCCTGTGGTCAGACTATAATCAGGTACTTTTAATAATAATAAAAATGCTGTTAAGATTGTACAGAGAGCAATAACACTTGTTATGTTTTCTCACTTTGCAACATATGGTGGCATAACAACTGTTTCTGAAGAGGGGAAAATACCACATACAAACACATTTATCTGTTGTTTTTGATTATGTAATTTGTTACAGTATTGCATTTTTCTTTGTATGATAATTTTTTTTACCATTAGAATAATCCCAGATAGTTGTTTTTTTTATAGCATTGAAAGCATATTTTTATAGCATTGAAAGAAATCATGTAGGGTCTAAATAAAGTTTAGAATTACAGTTTGAAAAAATGAGTCACATACATATTGACTAGTAATTAAGGCACAGCCATATCAATAGTAAAGAATAATGCTATCCAGAATAAAAATCAAGTAGCAACTGATAGGTTTCCCTTGTAGTGGTTTTTCCCTTTGGTTATTAACGTCATATGAAATTGTGTCTTATTTATTCATTATAAATGCTTACTCTGTTTAGGGCTATATAGTATAAATAACATGTGCTGGTGTTTAATAAAGTTTATAACTTTCTAATAAATTTGGTATATGACATACAGTTTTTTAAAATAAGTTTATACAATGAAAAATAGACTACATTCTGAATGTGTGCATATCAAAATTCCAGCCTTAAAAGTTATTAAAATACAAATACTATACTTCATTTTTGTAGGACTTTTCACCCATAATCCTTTTTTTTTCTCTTAAAGATCAGTGGATAAGTCAGTTATAGTGTATGATACTGTAAGTACTTCACATCTTGTGTGATCTTTGTAAATTATGTTTGCTTGTTAGGGTGCTGAATTTCGAGTTAGGCAGGATAAGGAAAATGTGTGTATATTTTTTTGTTTGTTTAGGGGCCTAGAAAGATAATATGTACATTTCAGAAATGCTAAAATAGTTATGTAAGTAAGGTATTGGTTCTGAGTCAAGCCCTGAATATTTCAATAATGGTTTTAAGATAGACAGATATTTAATCTGATTAAAAAAACACCAATTTAAAGAGCACCAGTATCCAAAAAATCACTTTAAATCAGTTATTCTTAAACTCTTACACCAGGATTTCATAACAACAAAGGATTATTTACTGGAGGCTAAGACTATACTTCTAGGTATCATTTCTAATATTTTGTTACTATATGTTGGAAGGTTTTGGTAGGGCATAGCTGAAAACTGAAAGTGACCCACTGCTTTAGAGTTGCAACTGGGTTTAGAGACTAGAATAAGGAAGAGTAGGTTATAATGGATTTGGAGAAATGGGACTTTTTGGTAGATGCACATGACTAAAGACTGGGTGGAAGAAAATGAATGTTTAATATACTGTGAAAATATTCTCTGAGAGAAATCAGTGTTGAGTGGACCCTTACAGTGGTCGGATTTAGGTTGTAGCTATGACAGCAAATGAAATAGAGATGTGAATCACCAAAGTGAGTGTGTGGCAATAAGGAAGCTAATAAGCTAGTCCTGCTCATGGAAGTTCCAATCACAGAGGTTCTGGCAGGAAACGGGAAAGAGTACTCAAATGAGGTGAAGTAGATCCTTACTATTTCTCAGAAAGTTTTCATGAAAAGTTTCACAGAAACAGCTAAAGCATTAAATTTCCTCCATAAAATATGTATATGAGTCTCAGTTAAGTACATCTAGATACTGGATGGCCAGCTAAGTGCACTCAGAATTGAAGTGATTAATTTCTACTCACTGGTCTGCAGTGGGTACAAGTCAGATGCCATAACAAAAATACAAATTATTTCATAGTTGCTGTTAGTTAAGACAAATCAGCCAGGACTGTATTAATCTTAAAATTTTTAGCAGACAGCAGTAGTAATAATTGAGAAAGAATAAAATAAGTACTTGATGATATTATTAGTTATAAATGCTATTATCTATTCATTGGATAAGTTTCAGCTTATGTTAATGACTCAATAATATTGGAATACATAGAATATATAAACCATTCAGGTCAAGCAAGTCTTTGTTAGTAACTTTACTCTTGCCCGAGTAAATATAAAGCTGTTTGTTCTGTTATTTTTTCAGAATACTGAGAATATACTTCACACCCTGACTCAGCACACCAGGTCTGAACTTAACCTTGCTTTGTATTAATGCAATTTAAAAATTGGTCTAAGGATATATAATAGTTGTTTTTATTAACTAGGTATGTCACAACCTGTGCCTTTGCACCGAATATCCTTTTACTTGCTACTGGTTCAATGGACAAAACAGTGAACATCTGGCAATTTGACATGGAAACACTTTGCCAAGGTTAGTAAGGATATCATGTTTAACAACACCACCACCATTCACCATTAAAATCAGAAATTCAGTAATTTTTTGACAAATTATTCATGTTGCTTTTTTCAATATAAAGCATATATCCAAAGTTAATATAACTTAAAAGTAATTTTAGAGAACCCAGCGTTAAAGTTAACCCATTCGTCTATGTTAAAACTGTTGGTAAATGCTTTGAGTGCACACTCAGTTACATCATACCTCCCATAGTTTTGTAAGCTCTTTATTTACACTCTGTACTGATTTTTCAAATATTAATAAATACAGCCTAGGACAAAGTAGAAATGATTGTTTTATCCCAATGGTTTCATTTTTAGTTTCATTTAGCAGCATTGACACAATTTAGAAGTTTTATTTTTATCACTGTCAAAATTGGCTAAGTAGTGGTGCTGATATGCAGATGACAGATTAAATGTAATACTTCTATCTGATAATGCCAGTTTTATATAATGATAAACTTTTTCTGAAGTGAAAAGAGCTCCAAAAGAGTAGCATTTAATTAAATAATGCTTTAATTATATGTAGTGTTTGATTTAAAAAAATTTTTTTTAAGATGTTAAAGTAGAAAACACAGATTTAAGAACATTTTGTTTACTTTTTAGTACAAAGTGAGAATCTTTATGTTGGGCTTCCCAGGAGGTGCTGGGGTAAAGAACCCACCTGCTAATGCAGGAGACTTAGAGAGATGTAGGTTCAATCCCTGGGGCTGGAAGGTCCCCTGGAGGAGGGCATGGCAACCCACTCCAGTATTCTTGCCCAGAGAGTCCCTCGGACAGAGGAGCCTGGAGGGCTACAATCCATAGGGTCACAAAGAGTTGGATATTACTGAAGCCATTTAGCACACATGCAGGAGAATCTTTATAAAGGATATACTTTTGCTTATTATTTCACTTACCTTTTTGTTTATGAGTGTTCTTTTGTTTTTTAAGCAAAGATCTCAGATCAACCAAAGCAATTTACTGAAAATTGGTCAGAGGATGATGTCTCAAACTGGCTTTGTGCCGAAGGTTTAGAAGACCTCGTTGGTATTTTCAAAATGAATAACATTGATGGAAGAGAATTATTGAATCTTACAAAAGAAAGTCTAGCTGATGATTTGAAAATAGGTAAGACTAGTGAAAGAAAGTCTTAAAAACAACTTTTAATAATTTACTATGAGATTGGTTTTAATTGCATTAATGGTTTCCTCTTAGTATTTTATTCTAGCACATTAGTTATTCTGGAATATGCTTTTGTATAAAGGATAGTATGTTTTTAGTAGATTATTGAAAAGAAATGTTACATACTATTTTTTAGATAATTAAAGCCACCATGTAACTAATTTTTAAAACATGTTTTTTAAGTTGCAATATAATTCACCCTTTTACAAGTGTACAGTAGTGTAATAAGTGACTTAATATACTATTCACAGGTTTGTACAACCATCACAACTGTCTAATTCCAGAACAATTTTACCACTTCAGAAAGAAACCCCATGCCCATTAGCAATCATTCCTATTTCCTTTCTCTCTAGCTCCCAGCAACCACTAATCTACTTTTTGTTTCTAAGGATTTGCCTGTTCTTGACATTTCGTATAATGTCAAGGCCTTCTGTGCCTGGCCTCTTTGCTTAACATGTTCTCAAAGATTCATAAATGTTGTAGTATATATTAGTACTTCATTTTTATAGCTGAATAATATTTCATTATATAAGTTATCACCTTTTACTCATCCATTCATCAGTTGATTGAATTTAGATTGTTCTCATTTTTAAGGTTTTTTAAATTATGCTACTTTGAACATTCATGTACAAGTTTTATGTGGGCATTTATTTTCAGTTTTCTTGGATGTTACTGATTCTATCCACAGAACTTAACCAGAAGAAGACATAGTCTTTTGTAATTGGAGGCTGGGAGTGAGTGTTATTAAATTTCTTTGCTTAGAAAGAAAAAACCCTTAACCAGCTAAACCCTCGGTGTGTGTAATGGGCAATATTTGACTATATATGCTTTAATTCTGAAAAAGCATCTGACTCTTAAGATGACAAATTAAATAGGCCATTAGCTCCTGTACTCTCTTCCATATCCCTCTCCTAGTCCTGGAAATGTTGTGTATTTGAGAATTGATGTAGTCTAGATACAAATAGCATCAAAAATATAAAACTTGTTCAAGTGGAACTGATGGGTCTTATGGTAGCTCTCAGAGAAGGCAGTCACAACCCACTCCAGTACTCTTGCCTGAGAATCCCATGGATGGAGGAGCCTGGTAGGGTGCTGTCTATGGGGTCACATGGAGTCGGACAGGACTGAAGCGACTTAGCAGCAGCAGCAGCATGGTAGCTCTATGCTTGCATTTGAAGAACTACCACAATTGTTTTCTAAAGCAGCTGTTTTTTGTGTTTTTTTTTTTAAGTAATCTCTTTCTTTAAAAAAACCATTTATTTTTGGCTGTACTAGATCTTTGTTGGCTGCACCAGGCTTTCCTAGTTGCATTGAGCAGGGACTACTCTTCAGTTGCAGCACACAGGCTTCTTATCGCAGTGGCTTCTCCTGTTGCAGAGGATGGGTTCTAGGGTACTCAGGCTTTAGTAGTTGTGGCACATGGGCTTAGTTGCCTTGTGGCATGTGATGACCAGCAATCAAACCGTGTCCCCCGCATTGGTAGGCAGATTCTTAACTACCGGACCACTAAGGAAGCCCCTCATTGTGGTTTTGATATGCATTTTTCTGATGTCTAGTGATGTTGAACAGTTTTCCATGTGCTTGTTACCCATTTATATATCAAATTGGAGATTATTGTCATGTTAAACAGTATTAATTCTTCTAATCCATAAGCATAGTATATTTTTCTGTTTATTCAGATCTTCTTGATTTGTTTCAAAAGTGCTTTGTAATTTTCAGTGTACAAGTCATTTTTTTAAACTGTGTAATTCAGTGCTTTTTCATATACTCATAGAATTGTATAAATTGTATATGCTAAGTCACTTCAGTTGTGTCCAACTCTGTGCAACCCCATAGACGGCAGCCCACCAGGATCCCCCATCCCTGGGATTCTGAAGGCAAGAACACTGGAGTGGGTTGCCATTTCCTTCTCCAATACATGAAAGTGAAAAGTGAAAGTGAAGTCACTCAGTTGTGTCCTACGCTTAGTGACCCGATGGACTGCAGCCCACCAGGCTCCTCCATCCATGGATGGGACTTTCCAGACTAGAGCACTGGAGTGGGATGCCATTGCCTTCTCCAATAAATTGTATAACCACTATTAATTTCAGAACATTTTTGTCTTCCCCACAGAACCCCATTCATTTCTCATTCTATCCTTTTGGCAAGCACTAATCTATCTCTTGTAGAAATAAGATTTATCTATTTTGGACATTTTTTTGTAAGTGAAACTAAACAACATGTGGCCTTTTGTATCTGGTTTCTTTTATTTAACTTCAGGGTTTTTGTATGTACAAGTACTTCATGCCTTTTTATGGCTGAATAATATTCCATTGTGTGACTGAAACACATTTTGTTTATTCATGCATCAGTTGATGGGCATTTGGGTTGTTTCTATTTTTTGGCTATTAATATCAATAATGTTGCTATGAATATGTATGTATGAGTTTTTGTGTGAGTATCTTTTTATTTGCTTTGGGTATAGATTAAAAGAATTCTTTTTTTTTTTTTAACTATTTACTATTTTGAGGAACTGCCAGACTATTTTCCATGGCAGCTGTGCTAGTTTACATTCCCACAAGCAATGTGTGAGGTTTCCAATTTCTTCACCTCTTTGTCAACACTGTTTTCTAGCTATCTTCTTGATTATAGGTGTTCAATAGATGTGAAGTGGTATTTCATTGTGGTTTTGATTTGCATTTGCCTAATGATATGGAGCATAGTTTCAAGTGCTTATTGGTTGTATATCTTCTTTGAACTTCCCCTTTAAAATTGGTTTGTCTGTTATTGAATTGTAAGAGTTGTTCATCTGTTTTGAATACTACATCCTTGTCAAAAACAGTTTGAAGTCTTAGTGTTGTGCTCTAATAGTGTCCCCCAACATTATTATCAGTATGCAATAGTAAAATCTTAAAATTAATAAGCATAGGAAATGGGATGTCCATAGGGAATTTATTATTAATGAAGAGTCTAATAACAAAAAAGTGTTGTTATAGAAAACCATTTTACAGTATAGGTGTATACGTTCATTACATACTAATTACAGTATGTGTACCTATTTAAATATCTTGGAAGTTTTTTAAAAAGTTAACAGAATGATGACTTTGTGAAAATACTTAGAATCGATGCTTTTGTACTCAGACCATACTGTGAAAGTTGTTTTTGTATCTCTAGTAACTTATTTCCTTTATAATTTGTAATTTACTCTTTCTTCCTGAAAGTTCTGGTGAATTTTGAATCTTATCATTCCTTTCTCACAGTAAAATTTAACAATATGTTATCACAGAAAAGCACATGACAATATAAAATAATAATTTTAGATTTCAGCAAAGAATGTTGCAAAAAATAAGAGCATAGTAAAAACAATTAATAGGAATAGAGTTCTGTTCTGTGATAGCCAGATAAATAAACTATATAAAATTCTTACAGGATTCAGTCAATGGCCTGAAATAATTTTTGAAAAGGTGAGTCTTGGACTTAGTAGTTATGATAATTTTGAATTTCAGTTAAATAAGTTTTGTAACTATCAGGCTCAAGCTAAAATTTAAATGTAATTTAATTTCTGTGGTCTAAAAGCTGAATTAGGAAGGCAATTATTGTAAATGTAAACAAATGTTGCATACTCTCTAGTAAGTAAGGAATTGGCTTTGCATTTGTGTTTAAGATTTGGAAAGTTAGTGAATTAGACAAATTACAGAATAAATTAGTAAATAGATTAAATTTTTTCTGCATCATTCTAAAGTATTTTAGTTTTTGCAAAATTAGAAAGGATCAAGAGGCTAACGTTAATCTTCTACAAGTACTACTTTAAGCTACAGTGAATTTCTGTTAGTCTTGAGTTTTAAGAAAAAAGCAGACTCTTCCTCAAAACAGTTAATTGGAGTAATAGAGAATTGAAATTGAGTCTAGAAAAAAGTGATTTAAGAGGCCGGTTGAGTATGCTATAATGAATTTTATTTTTGTGATGCATAACTCTTTTACTTGCATTTACTTTTGTGGTACAACTGTTAAAGCGATTCCCACTTGAATGTGAATAAATATGAATTTGTTCAACATTCATCATTCAAAGAGAAGGAAAGAGACAGAAGGAAAGAAAGGAAATGGCAACCCACTCCAGTATTCTTGCCTGGAGACTCCCAGGGACAGAGAGCCCGGTGGGCTGCTGTCTATGGGGTCACACAGAATCGGACACCACTAAAGTGACTTAGCAGCAGCAGCATCATGCAAAGAAAGTTAATTTTGCAATAAAGTGTATTGATTGGGGTGTTAGGAAACAAAGTGATATTATCTATTATGTCTGACACTTAAGAATTATTTTTAAGGAGTCAAGCAGTCTGTCACATCTTTTTTCAGTGAACCTTTTGTAAATGTACAGTAAAGGAAATTTCTGTAGATTTGAGTATCTGTTGGAATCTGTTGCTTTTATCCTAGAGTAATAGTTCTTTTCTGGGATTGTGTTAATGAAAATAGAGACAGTTTTAGGTAGAAAATAACTCCCTATATGTATTACTACATTTGCATCAAGAATGTCCAGAAAGAGATTATTGGTGTAAGAGATCCTTGATGCTAAAAGAGATATGTCTTAAGACATTTGTGAATCCATGAATTTGAACTCTACTAAAGCCTTTAATATTGCAACCAAAAAGCATAAAGTATGAAAGATGAAGAGCAAGAAAGTCTGAGATCGGATACTAGGCAAGCAGTAAGTCCATTGACTAGCCACGTGACTTTCACTGCAGTGTGGCCTCTGTTTATACCTAGGCTTCCAGGATATTATAAATTGCTACTGATCTTGGAGTGTGGAATTGCTGTAGATGATATAATGGTAAAAGCATAGAATGACAGATGACAAGGAACTGTTGTATATTGTGTCAGTTCTTACCCCATATTCAACTAATTATCCATCATAGATTCTTAATTGGGAAAAAGGTTTTTCCAAGAGGTCCCCCTTCCTTTTGCTCTTGTCTTTCCAAGAAACCATGAAAGCACGTGAGACATTTTTATCATTTTTTTATTTAAAAATTATCAAATTATGTCAAATGCTTTTTAAAACCTTATGCACCAGCTGTCTTAACACCCTCAGATTTTGGAAGTTTCATGTTTCAATTCCTGGTGATACTTCCTTATGTAGATTTTCTCTTCGTTGCCTAACTCATATACTGTTAAGTATAAAACTTAAATTTTTTTCTGTATATACAACTTATGTGAAATTGACCTTTTAAGTGTGTGGGCCTGTGTACTCATAGGCTGTTTGGAGTGGACAAACCCTTCCAGGTCAGCAACTGCTCTTAAATTGACCTCCCCACTTTGCACTGAGTACTTGTGGGGCATTTTGAGGTCTCCTTTTTTCAGGCCTATCAGATGTCCTGTTGCTTCCCCACTGATATCAATTACAGATCTTACGGATGGCGGTGGTTTATCTTCTCCCACTTATTAATATGTTGTGGGGCTCATGAAGATACTTTGCTACCTTGTTTTGTTGTAAATGCCCGTGGAATTTGATATTGCTATCTAGTCGCATTGCTTTTCATGAAGGGATTCAGAGAAATGTAAAAATTCCATCGCTCCTATCATCATCTTTTCCAAATCCTTTAAAAAAAATCCTTGTGTTCCTTTTTATGTCTTGTTTTCTCTTGATCATTCTAGTCAGAATTTGTTGAATAAAATTTATTTTTAAATAATGAAGAATTCAATGTTTTTTACTCCAAGAGACCAGCTGTTGATCCTCTTCTGTCTCAGGGCAGTACAGAGGTGACTCTGATGGGCCTCATGGGCTGTGATGGTTGGTGAGCTCCAGGCAATAGCGCTTTCCTGTTACTCTGCCTCCAGCTAGTGCTGGCTTTGCTGCTTTGGCGATGATATTTACAGGACAGAGATGGGGGGAAAGATGGCTACAAGTAGAAAGTATTTCTTCCATTTGTGTATACAAATCTCTGCTTTAAACTATGTCCCACCCTTTACTCTGGAACTCAGTTATTTCTGTTTTCTTGAGGGTTTTTAGAATTTTGTATCTTTAATGATTATTTGTGTGTTGGCACCATCAATTCAATTATGCAGCATTTCCAGCATTGGGAAGGGGTGGAGAAGGGGGACAGAGTTGATGGCCTATTTAATTTGTCATCTACTAAAAACCAGATGCCTTTTCAGAGTTATAGCAAATATAGCAAAATATCGCCCATTAACTCACACTAGGGTTTGCTAGCCCTCACCTGGTAAGGGTCTTTTCTTTCTGAGCAGTTAAGTTTAATAACACTGACTTTCAACCCCCAATCACAAAAAGATGTGGTTTCCTCTGGCTAAGTTCTGTGGATATGATTTGGTAACTGCTGGTAAATGAGGGCATTTTTAAACAACATTAAAATTGGGCAGAATAACACACAATTTAACCTTTTATTTTATAGTACATTTTGAAATAGGGTTCTACACACTCTGTTAGGATTCCCTGATAGCTCAGTTGGTAAAGAATCTGCCTGCAATGCAGGAGACCCCGGGTCGATTCCTGGTTGGGGAAGATTTGCTGGAGAAAGGGATAGGCTACCTGCTCCAGTATTCTTAGGCTTCCCTTCTGGCTCTGCTGGTAAAGAATCCACTTGGAATGCAGGAGACCTGAGTTTGATCCCTGGGTTGGGAAGATCCCCTGGAGAAGAGCTACCCACACCAGTATTCTGGAGAATGCTGGACTATATAGTCCATAGGATCACAAAGAGTCAGACACGACTGAGCAACTTTCATTTCACTTCACACCCTCTACTAATAAGCATTCTACATATTAGCACACATGTATATTATTTTTGACAGGAAAAAATATGTATGTTTTTAGAATATTAAATACCTCTATATTCTTATTACATGTAATATCCCTTTAAATGAGATGATCACTATCTAATTATAAATGTGTTGTGATTTTTTTTTTAATTATTTACAAAATCTTCAATTTGGTTTCAGTGAATTCCATAAGAAGGACATCCCTTAAGATGCAGGCAGTTGCGGGGTTGACTTCCCACACTTTCGTAGATTACATCTATTTGGATTTGGGACAGCAAACAGCATGAGCTTTATGCTCAGATTGGTTCCCCTTTGCCACTAAGTCTTGTGCAGGCAATTTGTGGTAGTGTCATAGCTGAGGAACCCTGAATTTATGATCCCCCCCCAATATGATAAGGGGACTGCTAGCATAGTAGTCCGGAGAAGGCGATGGCACCCCACTCCAGTCTCTTGCCTGGAAAATCCCATGGGCAGAGGAGCCTGGTAGGCCGCAGTCGTAGGAGTCGGACACAACTGAGCAACTTCACTTTCGCTTTTCACTTTCATGCATTGGAGAAGGAAATGGCAACCCACTCCAGTGTTCTTGCCTGGAGAATCCCAGGGATGGGGGAGCCTGGTGGGCTGCCGTCTCTGGGGTTGCAGAGTCGGAAACAACTGAAGCGACTTAGCAGGAGCAGCAGCAAAGTAGTCCAAGAGGAAGACGTTATCTTTGTAGGTCTTAGAACACAAACCTGCCCTTAGGGAGACATTAGCTTCCAAGGAAGTTTGCAGACATCCTTGAAAAGATTGCCAGATAAAAGATATTGTAAAAGTGTGTTTAAAGAGTATATGGAGAATTACCTTACATTCAGAAAGTTGATAGGCTTTTTATGAAAACTGAGGCATTCTGAAATGTTCTTTTTTTCCTACCCATTTACCCACCGCCCCCTCCCAGAAAAAACTTCTGCCTAAAATAGAACTGTCAGCTGATAAAAATACTAACAGCTAAATAACACTACTCTTCCTAAATTAATTATATTTATCTTCCTGAAACTAAAAATTAATTTTTGAAATGAGATAAAAGTTAAACTACAGTTGAATGAAGCTTTCATGTACAGTTTTGGACAAACAGATGAGTTTTATTTGATACTGTGCTTTGTATCAGTTCACTTCAGTCACTCAGTTGTGTCCAACTGTTTGCACCCCCATGGACTGTAGCACGCCAGGCCTTCCTGTCCATTGCCAACTCCTGGAGTTTACTCAGACTTATGTCCATCAAGTCAGTGATGCCATCCAACCATCTCATCTTCTGTCATCCCCTTCTCCTCCTGCCTTCAATCTTTTCCCAGCATCAGGGTCTTGATTTCACATGAGTCAGTTCTTCACATCAGGTGGCCAGAGTTATGGAGTTTCAGCTTTAGCATCAGTCCTTCCAATGAATATTCAGGACTGATTTCTTTTAGGATGGACCGGTTGGATCTCCTTGCAGTCAAGGGACTCTCAAGAGTCTTCTCCAGCACCACACTTCAAAAGCATCAATTCTTCAGTGCTCAGCTTTCTTTATAGTCAGCTCTCACATCCATACATGACTACTGGAAAAACCATAGCTTTGACTAGACGGATCTTTGCTGGCAAAGTAATGTCTCTGCTTTTAATATGCTGTCTAGGTTGGTCATAACTTTTCTTCCAAGGAATAAGCGTCTTTTAATTTCATGGCTGCAGTCACCATCTGCAGTGATTTTGGAGCCCCCCAAAAAAAGTCAGTCTAGTTTCCCCATCTATTTGCCATGAAGTCATGGGACCAGATGCCATGATCTTAGTTTTCTGAATGTTGAGCTTTAAGCCAACTTTTTCACTCTCCTCTTTCACGTTCATCAAGAGGCTCTTTAGTTCTTCTTCACTTTCTGCTGTAAGGGTGGTTTCATCTATATATCTGATGTTATTGATATTTCTCCCGGCAATCTTGATTCCAGCTTGTGCTTCATCCAATCCAGCGTTTCTCATGATGTACTCTGCATATAAGTTAAATAAGCAGGGTAGACAGTATACAGCCTTGATGTACTCCTTTTCCTATTTGGAACCAGTCTGTTGTTCCATGTCCAGTTCTAACTGTTGCTTCCTGACTTGCATATAGATTTCTCAAGAGGCAGGTCAGGTGGTCTGGTATTCCCATTTTATACAAATTAGCAGCTGATAAACCAAGTTTCATAAGGTTTAAAAATATAAGATGGAATTTTTATATTAAACTGAACATCTTTATAAATGATTTTTAGGAGACTTTGTTCTCTATAATAGGCTTTTCTAATTTTGTGTAGTATATTAGTGTTTGGGTAATCTGAAATTCTTGAGGAGCTTTCAGAATCTAAGTGAAAGTGAAAGTGAAGTCGCTCAGTCATGTCCGACTCTTTGCGACCCCGTGGACTGTAACCTACCAGGCTCCTCCATCCATGGGATTCTCCAGGCAAGAATACTGGAGTGGGTTGCCATTTCCTTCTCCAGGGGATCTTCCCGACCAGGGATTGAACCCAGGTCTCCTGCCTTGCAGGCAGACGCTTTAACCTCTGAGCCACCAGGGAAGACTCAGAATCTAAAGTTACTTAGAATAATCTTTCTATTGATGAGTTGTTTTAATCACACTTTATTCTGCACTACAAAGATTCATTAAAGAATTTGTAATAGAAGAGGTTCCATGTGGTAAAACAGTATTTCTGAAGATTTTTGGTTATAGTAGATAAAATTTTACTCTCCTGAAGACTTGCATAAAGCTTATAGATAGATCTCCAGCCCTAACAGAATAATTTCTTTTCAGAATCTCTAGGGCTGCGTAGTAAAGTTCTAAGGAAAATTGAAGAACTGAGGACAAAGGTGAAAACCCTTTCTTCTGAAATTCCTGATGAATTTATATGTCCAATAACTAGGGAGCTTATGAAAGATCCTGTCATCGCATCAGGTATGTATGATGCTATTCTAAGTTTCAGGGTGTATTACGGCCTAAGTGAGTAAATAGGGTGGACCACAGAAGTTTGTTTAAATGTGGAAAATTTTCAAAATTATCATTACATTTCTTACAAGTAGTGAGACAAGTAGTTTTTTTTTAATTTTTAAAAAATTTTTATTTTTTAGTTTTGCTTTACAATACTGTATTCGTTTTGCTGTACATCGACAACAAGTAGTTGTTTTATTCTTTTTAAAAATTCCTTAGATCTGAGGTGAACTGTTGAACACTGTTTCTTTTTTTTTTAGTTGGAGTGTAATTGCTTTACAATGTTGTGTTAGTTTCTGCTGTACAGCAAAGTGAATCAGATATATGTATACAATTACCTGTATCCCCTCCCTCTTGAACCTCCCTTCACCACTCTCCAATCCTACCCTTCTAGGTCATCACAAGTACCAAGTTGAGCTCCCTGTGCTATACAGCAGCTTCCCAATAGTGTGCATATGTGTGTGTGTGTCAGTCCTGATGTCTCAGTTGATCCTGCTGTCCCCTTCCTCCCACTGTGTCCGCATGTCCATTCTCTTCATCTGCGTCTCTTTCCTGCCCTGCAAATAGTTCATCTGTAGCATTTTTCCCTGGATTCCACATATACTCATTAATATACGATACTTTTTTTTTCTCTTTTTGACTTACTTCACTCTGTACAACAGACTCTAGGTCCATCTGCTTCTCTGCAAATGACCCAATTTCATTCATTTTTCTAGCTGAATAATATTCCTGGGTGTGTGTATACACACACACATATCATTAACTTCTTTATCCATTCATGTGTCATTGGACATTCAGATTGCTTCCACATCCTGGATGTTGTAAATAGTGGTGCAGTTAATGTCTTTTTTTTTTTTTTTTTTACTTTTTTTATAGAAACAATCACCTAACATAAAATTTATGATCTTAATCATATTTAAGGATACAGTTCAGTAGTATAAAGTGTGTTCACATTATTGTGAAACAGAACTAGATCACTAGCACTTTTCATCTTATAAAACTGAAACTCTGTGCCTATGTAAACAACTCCCCTTTTCCCTCTCTCTCCAGCCTCTGGTCAGAGAAGGCAATAGCATCCCCTCCAGTACTCTTGCCTGGCAAATCCCATGGATGGAGGAGCCTGGTAGGCTGCACTCCATGGAGTTGCTAGGAGTTGGACATAACTGAGTGATTTCACTTTCACTTTTTACTTTCATGCATTGGAGAAGGAAATGGCAACCCACTCCAGTGTTCTTGCCTGGAGAATCCCAGGGACGGGGGAGCCTGGTGGGCTGCCGTCTCTGGGGTCGCACAGAGTCGGACACAACTGAAGTGACTTAGCAGCAGCAGCAACCAGCCTCTGTAACTACCATTCTACGTTCTGATTCTATGAATTTGACTACTTTAGAGAACTCAGATGAAGTTGAATCATACATTTATCTTTTTGTGACTGGCTTAACATAATAACTTCAAAATTTATCCATGTTGTGGGATTTCCGTTTTGAAGACTAAATAATATTCATGGTGTGTGTATACCACATTTTGTTTATTCATTTATCCACTGATGGAGATTAGGGTTGCTTTCATTTCCTGGTATGTGAATAGTGCTGTTTTAAATATGAGTGTGCAGATGTCTCTTTGAGACCCTGCATTCAGTTCTTTTGGATATATACCAAGAAGTGAGATGGTTATATCATACAGTAGTTCTGTTTGTGATTTTTTTTTGAGGAACCTCTGTAATGTTTTCCATACCAGTTACACCATTTTACAATTTTACAATCTCACCAAACTTTCCGTAAGAGTTCATATTTCCCCATATCCTTATCAACACTTGTTGTTTTCTGTTGTTTTGATTGTGAATATTTATATTCACAGTGTCTCCTTGTGGTTTTTATTTGAATTTTTTAAAATTTAAAAGATGTTAAATATCTTGTCACATGTTTAATGGCATTGGTATATCATTTTTGGAGAAATGTATTTTCAGCTCCTTTGGACATGTTTTAAATGGGTTATTTGATTTTTTTTTATTGTTGACTTGTGGCAGTTCTTTGCATATTCTGGATATTAATCCCTTATCAAGTATATGATTTATAGAAGTTTACTTCTGTTTCATAGGTTGTCTCTTTTTTCAGTTTATTTTATTGGAGTATCATTGCTTTACAATGTTGTGTTAGTTTCTGCTGTACAACAAAGTGAATCAGCCATATGTTTACATATATCAGCTCCCTCCCGAACCTCCCACTCAGCCCCTCCCATCTCTCTAGGTCATCTTTCCCTATGCTCCCTATAACTTCTCACCACCTATCTGTTTTACACATGGTAGTGTATATATGTCAACGCTGCTTTCCCAATTTGTCTCACCCTCCATTTCCCTCGTGTCGACATACCCATTGTCTCCATCTAGGTCTCTGTTCATCTATGTACACTTTTCCTAGATTTCACATATATACATTAATATGATATTTTCCTTTCTCACTTACTTCACTGTGTATGGCATACTCTAGGTCCATCCGTATCTCTACAAATGACCCAATTTCATTCATTTTTTTTTCATTCAGTTTTATAGCTGAGTAATATTCATTGTGTGTGTGTGTGTATATATATATCACATATTTACAATTCACGTGTCAATGAACATTTAAATTGCTTCTGTCTCCTGGTTATCGTAAATAGTCCTACAGTGCACATTGTAAGACATAAGTCTTTTTGAATTATGATTTTCTCAGGGTATATGTGCAGTAGTGGGGTTATCAAGTCATATGGTAGTTATATTTTCAGTTTTTTAAGAAAACTCCAAACTGTTTTCCATAGTGGCTGTATCAATTTACATATCCACCAACAGTGCAAGAGGGTTGTTCCTTTTTATCCACGTCCTCTTCAGCATTTATTGTTCGTAGATTTTATGATGATGGCCATTCTGACCAGTGATAAATCATTGTAGTTTTGATTTGCATTTCTCTAATAACTAGTGATGCTGAGCATCTTTTGCTGGGTTTGTTGGCCACCTGTCTTTGATTTCTCCATCAAATCTGAATGAGAGTATTGCTGGATGGAATATTCTTGGTTGTAGGTTCTTCCCTTTCATCACTTTACATATATCATACAATTCTCTTCTGGCTTGTAGAGTTTTTGTTGAGAAATCAGCTGATAGCCCTTTGGGAGTTCCCTTGTATGTTATTTGTCATTTTCCCCCCTTGTTGTTTTTAATACTTTATCTTTGTCTTTAATTTTTGTCAGTTTGATTACTATGTGTCTCGGTGTGTTCCTCCTTGGGTTTTTTTCTGCCTGGGATTCTCTGTGCTCTTGGACTTGGTTGACTATTTCCTTTCCAGTGTTCAGGAATTTTTCAGCTATCTCATCAAATATTATCTCAGGTCCTTTCTCTCTTTCTCCTCCTTCTGCCTCAGTTACTCTGTTACTGATTCCTTCTAGTATATTATTCATCTCTGTTTGTTCTTTAGTTTTTCTAGGTTTTGGTAAACATTTCCTGTATCTTCTCCATTGTTTTCTCAAGATCCTGGATCATCTTCACATCATTATTCAAAATTCTTTTTCTGGAAGGTTACCTATCTCTACTTTATTTAATTGTGTATAGTCTGAAGCCAGGAAGGTTGATTCCTCCAGCTCCATTTTTCTTTTCAAGATTGCTTTGGCTAATTGGTGTCTTTTTATTTCCATACAAATATTAAAAATTTTTGTACTGGTTCTGTGAAAATTGCCCTTGGTAATGTGATGAGGATTGCATTAAATCTGCAGATTTAATGGTAGTCTAGTCATTTTTAAGGGTAGTCTAGTCATTTTTACAGTATTGATTCTTTCAATCCAAGAACATATCTCTGTTATCTTTGATTTCTTTCATCAGTGTCTTACAGTTTTCTGCATACAGGCTTTTGTCTCCATTGGTAGATTTAGTCCTAGGTATTTTATTCTTTTTGTTGCAGTGGTAAGTGGGATTGTTTCCTTAATTTCTCTTTCTTATTTTTTGATGTTAGTTTATAGGAATTCAAGGGATATCTGTGTATTGACTTTGTATCCTGTGACTTTACTAGATTCACTGAATAGCTCTGGTAATTTTCAGATGTTATCTTCAGAGTTTTCTATGTATAGTATCATGTTGTCTGCAGACAGTGATAGTTTTACTTCTTTTTCAGTCTGGATTCCTTGCATTTCTTTTTCTTCTTTGATTGCTATGGCTAGGACTTCCAAACTACATTCAATAATAGTGGTGAGAATGCACACCCTTGTCTTATTAGACCTTAGAGGAAGTACTTCAGTTTTTCACCATTGAGAATAATATTTGCTGTGGGTTTGTTTTATATGCCCTTTATTGTGTTGAGGTAGGTTCCTTCCATACCAATTTTCTGAAGAGTTTTTCATAAATAGGTGATGAAGTCTGTCAAAAGCTTCTTCTGCATTTTTTGAGATTATCATATGATTTTTATCTTTCAATTTGGTAATGTGGTGTATCACATTGATTTCTGTATATTGAAGAATCCTTGCATCCTTGGAATAAACTTAACTTGATCATAGTGTATGATCCTTTTTATGTGTTATTGGATTCTGTTTGCTGGTCTTTTTTGAGGATTTTTGTGTCTGTTCATCAGTGTTATTGGTCTGTGATTTTCTTTTTGACATCTTTGTTTAATTTTGGTATCGGGGGTGGTGGCCTCATAAAACGAGTTTGGGAGTATTCTCTCTCTGCAATTTTGTGGAAGTGTTTGAGAAGAATAGGTGCTAACTGGTCTCTAAAAATTGGATAGAATTCACCTATGACACCATCTGGTCCTGGACTTTTGTTTGTTGGAGAATTTTTAATTATGGTTTCAATGTTATTGTGATTAGTCCGTTGATATTTTCTGTTTCTTCATGGTTCAGTCTTGATGGGTTATACCTTTCTAAGAATTTGTCCATTTCTTCTGGGTTGTCCATATTATTTGCATGCAGTTACTTGTAGTAGTCTCTTAATGATCCTTTGTATTTCTGTAGCATCAGTTGTAACTTCTCCTTTTTCATATTTAATATTATTGATTTGAATCTTCTTTTTTTCTTGATGAGTTTGGCTAAAGGTTTATCAATTTAATCTTCTCCAAAAACCAGCTTTAGTTTTTTTGATCTTTGCTGCTGTTGTCTTCATTTCTGTTTCATTTATTTCTTCTCTGATCTAATAGCTGTGGAGTTTTTCAGGTCTTCTTTCTCTAGTTGTTTTACATGTAAGATTAGATTGTTTATAGTAGATTTTTCTTGTTTCTTGAGGTGATGGTTGTGTTTATGTTGTCATTTGTTGCTGTCTATTTTATAAATTTCCTCTTTGATTTCTTCTCCAACTTTTTGAGTATTCAGTACTAAACAAACGTGTTTGTGTTTTTTGTAGTTTTTAAAAATTTTTCCTGTAATTGATTTCCAGTCTCATAGTGTTGTGGTAAAAAAGATGCTTGATATAATTCCAATTTTCTTAAGTTTACTGGGGCTTCATTTGTGACCCAAGATGTGATCTATCCTGGAGAATGTTACATGTGCACTTGAGAAGAAGTTGTTCAAAAACTTGATGTTCAAGATGGTTTTAGAAAAAGCAGAGGAACCAGAGATCAAATTGCCAACATTCCCTGGATCATCGAAAAAGCAAGAGAGTTCCAGAAAACCATCTATTTCTGCTTTATTGACTATGCCAAAGCCTTTGACTGT
>SJXQ01001148.1:0-13735 GCA_006408695.1 Aepyceros melampus
GTGAGAGTTGGACTATAAGGAAAGCTGGGCACCAATGAATTGATGCTTTTGAACTGTGGTGTTGGAGAAGACTCTTGAGAATCCCTTGGCCTGCAAGGAGGTCCAACCAGTCCGTCCTAGAGGAGATCAGTCCTGGGTGTTCATTGGAAGGACTGATGCTAAAGCTGAAACTCCAATACTTTGGCCACCTCATGCGAAGAGTTGACTCATTGGAAAAGACTCTGATGCTGGGAGGGATTGGGGGCAGGAGGAGAAGGGGACAACAGAGAATGAGATGGCTGGGTGGCATCACCGACTTGATGGACATGAGTCTGAGTGAACTCCAGGAGTTGGTGATGGACAGGGAGGCCTGGCGTGCTGCAGGTTATGGGGTCACAGAGAGTCAGACATGACTGAGCGACTACACAGTAGTAGCGATATCTACTACTGTGGGTAAGAATCCCCTAGAAGAAATGGAGTAGCCCTCATAGTCAACAAAAGAATCTGAAATGCAGTACTTGAATAAACCTTCAATAAAGACAAAATAATCTTGGTTCGTTTTCAAGGCAACCATTCAACATCTCAAATCTATTTCCCAACCACTGATATTGAAGAAGCTGAAGTAGACTACTTCTATGGAGAACAGCAATACCTTTTAGAACTAACATCAAAAAAAGATGTCCTTTTTATCATAGGGGACTGTAAAGCAAAAGCAGAAAGTCAAGAGATATCTGGAATATCAGGCAAGCTTGGCTTTGGAGTCCAAAATGAAGCAGGGAAAAGGCTAACAGAGTTTTGTCAAGAGAACACGCTGGTCATAGCAAACACCCTTTTCCAACAACCCAAGAGACAGCTCTGCACTTGGACATCACCAGATGGTCAATACCGAAATCAGATTGATTATGTTCTTTGCAAACAGCAATACCTTTTAGAACTAACATCAAAAAAAGATGTCCTTTTTATCATAGGGGACTGTAAAGCAAAAGCAGAAAGTCAAGAGATATCTGGAATATCAGGCAAGCTTGTCTTTGGAGTCCAAAATGAAGCAGGGAAAAGGCTAACAGAGTTTTGTCAAGAGAACACGCTGGTCATAGCAAACACCCTTTTCCAACAACCCAAGAGACAGCTCTGCACTTGGACATCACCAGATGGTCAATACCGAAATCAGATTGATTATGTTCTTTGCAGATGAAGGTGGAGAAGCTCTACCTGGAGCTGACTGTGGCTCAGATCATGAGCTCCTTACTGCAAAATCACAAAATGTATGGTGATTATTCTTTTCATTTCATTTCCTTTACTAATGAAATCCCACAGAAACAAAATATTTCCAGAGCCTTGCTAAATTGAAAGGTCCAGTGAGAGAACTGTTATGTATGAGTTTGGTCAAGGACTAGGGACAAACCTGGGCAACTCCCTCCTTCCTCTTAATGCCGTGTGATCCTAGATGAGTTAGCTTACCAATGGCTCCATTTCTTCATCTAGAAAATAGAGATACTAATGCTTGCCTTAATTGATGTTTTGAGTGTGAAATGAAATAGACAGATGGTGCTTGTTGATATATTCAGTGGCATATTATCATCAGTAATAAAAAAATTTCAAGTTAACTATTATCAACCCTTGTATATTTCAATTGTCATAGGTTAAACATAAATATACTATAAAATAAATTGCTTCCCTACCTTTTTAAGTAGAATACATGTAACAGAATCAATTGCTTTTTGAGAATCTTTTTGTTGTATCAATATAAATAACCTATTTGCATTACAGTTTAAAAACACTTTATACAGTCTTCACAGCAGCCCGCTGAGTTAGCATTTCTACTCTCCCCATCTCAGGATTTAAAAAATGAGCTCAGGCACGCCATTTTGGACATGCAGTTCAGTTCAGTCGTTCAGTCGTGTCCCACTCTTTGCGACCCCATGAATCGCAGCATGCCAGGCCTCCCTGTTTGGACGTTAGCCCTCATTATTCTGTACTGTTTATGCAGGTGCTGAAGTTTTGAGTAGTTAAACTGAAATGTGTCCTGTCTTAGGGAGATAGGTATTTTAAATAATTTTTTTTGTTCTGACTTAACCTTTGTCTTTAAACCAGGATTTCTTGACTTGGCGCTATCAACATATTGGGCTGGTGATTCTTTTCTTTTATTTTTTGAGCACTGTAGGATGTTTAGCAGCATCCACCTGGAGCTTCCAGGTGGCTCTAGTGGTAAAGAACCTGCTTGCCAAAGCAGGAGACATGAGACATGGGTTTGATCCCTGGGTTGGAAAGATCTCCTGGAGAAGGGCATGGCAATCCACTCCAGTGCACAGAAGCTGGGTTGCCTCCAGCCCATAGCGTCGCATAAAGTTGGACACGACTAAAATGACTTAGCATGCACGCATGCACCTTTCTACCCACTAGGTGCCAGTAGCACCCCTGTTAAAGTTGTGGCAACCAAAACATCTCCCAACATTGTCAAGTGTCCCCTTGGAGGTAACCTGGGAACATTTATGAGAACAGATGAGTGAGGGCAAATGAGAAAGAGTGAGAACTACTGCTTTCAACTTCAGCACAGCAAAATTTTAATTATTTACAAGTTCTGATTAATATGTTTTGTTTTTAGTAGAAAGTAAAGATAATTATTTCTAAGGTATTTTATAATATAATCACTAAATATTTAAGTAAATAGAACTTTATAATTGTAAACCTATGAAATTTTTATGACAAAAATTTACATAAATATGTGAATTTTAGTCAAAGGGAAATTGCATGTGTGTGTGTGTATATATATCTTTCTTTCTATATTCCTCATTATATACAATTTACTCAGTTAATGCTTCCCACAAAACATAGCTCATTACCCTATACTTCTTACCAAAAAAAATTGCTAAATTTGTACTAAATATATTTGTGTTATTGGTTTTCATTGATTTTGTTTCTGACTTTACAAATATGAATTAAATTTGAGGAGGGAAGAATTTTGTTTATTCATTTTTGCTCTAGTACATGCCATATCATCACAAAGATTTTTTTCTCTAAGTGCAAGTAGCCTGTTATACAGAGTGAAGTAATCCAGAAAGAAAACCACCAATGCAGTATACTAACGCATATATATGGAATTTAGAAAGATGGTAATGATAACCCTATATGTGAGACCGCAAAAGAGACACAGATGTAAAGAACAGTCTTTTGGACTCTATGGGAGAGGGTGAGGGTGGGATGATTTGGGAGAATGGCATTGAAACATGTATATTATCATATGTGAAACTAATCACCAGTCCAGGTTCGATGGCATGAGAGAGGGTGCTCAGGGCTGGTGCACTGGGATGACCCAGAGGGATGGGATGGGGAGGGAGGTAGGAGGAGGGTTCAGGATAGGGAACACATGTAGACCCATGGCTAATTCATGTGAATGTATGATGAAAACCACTACAATAAAATAAATAAAAGATATTGAATATAAAAAAAAACAAAAAACAGTATAAAAATGAAAAATATTTCAATATATTAAATTGTTACTGAATTTGTAATTTAAATTATTCAAAAATAATTTTATGCTATGCTATGCTATGCTAAGTCACTTNCTGCTTTCAACTTCAGCACAGCAAAATTTTAATTATTTACAAGTTCTGATTAATATGTTTTGTTTTTAGTAGAAAGTAAAGATAATTATTTCTAAGGTATTTTATAATATAATCACTAAATATTTAAGTAAATAGAACTTTATAATTGTAAACCTATGAAATTATTATGACAAAAATTTACATAAATATGGGAATTTTAGTCAAAGGGAAATTACATGTGTGTGTGTGTGTGTGTGTATATATATCTTTCTTTCTATATTCCTCATTATATACAATTTACTCAGTTAATGCTTCCCACAAAACATAGCTCATTACCCTATACTTCTTACCAAAACAATTGCTAAATTTGTACTAAATATATTTGTGTTATTGGTTTTCATTGATTTTGTTTCTGACTTTACAAATATGAATTAAATTTGAGGAGGGAAGAATTTTGTTTATTCATTTTTGCTCTAGTACATGCCATATCATCACAAAGATTTTTTTCTCTAAGTGCAAGTAGCCTGTTATACAGAGTGAAGTAATCCAGAAAGAAAACCACCAATGCAGTATACTAACGCATATATATGGAATTTAGAAAGATGGTAATGATAACCCTATATGTGAGACCGCAAAAGAGACACAGATGTAAAGAACAGTCTTTTGGACTCTATGGGAGAGGGTGAGGGTGGGATGATTTGGGAGAATGGCATTGAAACATGTATATTATCATATGTGAAACTAATCACCAGTCCAGGTTCGATGGCACGAGAGAGGGTGCTCAGGGCTGGTGCACTGGGATGACCCAGAGGGATGGGATGGGGAGGGAGGTAGGAGGAGGGTTCAGGATAGGGAACACATGTAGACCCATGGCTAATTCATGTGAACACAGATGTAAAGAACAGTCTTTTGGACTCTATGGGAGAGGGTGAGGGTGGGATGATTTGGGAGAATGGCATTGAAACATGTATATTATCATATGTGAAACTAATCACCAGTCCAGGTTCGATGGCACGAGAGAGGGTGCTCAGGGCTGGTGCACTGGGATGACCCAGAGGGATGGGATGGGGAGGGAGGTAGGAGGAGGGTTCAGGATAGGGAACACATGTAGACCCATGGCTAATTCATGTGAATGTATGATGAAAACCACTACAATAAAATAAATAAAAGATATTGAATATAAAAAAAAAAGAACTGATCAGGGTATATCGTATCTTACTATCCTATTATCCTTAAGTAAAATAAAGAAAAATATAAATGTTGGAGTATCATTAGTATAATTAAGGCATTGAGTTTTAAGTACCGTTACTTTGAAACAAAACGCATGTTTAATATATGTAGCATGACAATTTTTTATTGTTGTTCAGTAACTAAGTCATGTCCTGCTCTTTGTGACCCCATGGACTACAGCACACCAGGCTTCCCTGTCTTTCAATATTTCTGAATTTACTCAAACTCATGTCCCTAGAGTCAGTGATGCCATCTAACCATCTCATCATCTATCATCCCCTTCTCCTCCTGCTCTCAATCTTTCCCAGCATGAGGGTCTTTTTCAGTGAGTAAGATTTTTGCATCAGGTGGCCAAAGGACTGGAGCTTCAGCTTCAGCGTCAGTTCTTTCAGTGAATATTCAGGGTTGATTTCCTTTAGGATTGACTAGTTTGATCTCCTTGCTATCCAAGCAGCTCTCAAGAGTTTTCTCCAACACTACAGTTTGAAAGCATCAGTTCTTTGGCGCTCAGTCTTCTTTATGGTCCATCTCTCAAATCCTTTCATGACTACTGGAAAAACCATAGCTTTGACTATATGGACCTTTGTTGGCAAAATGATGTCTCTGTTTTTAATACACTGTCTGGGTTTGTCATAGCTTTTCTTCCAAGGAGCAAACGTCTTTTAATTTCATGGCTACAGTTACCACCCACAGTGATTTTGGAGCTGAAAGAGAAAGATAAAATCTGTCACTGTTTCTACTTTTTCCCCATCACTCTCAAGAGTTTTCTCCAACACTACAGTTTGAAAGCATCAGTTCTTTGGCGCTCAGTCTTCTTTATGGTCCATCTCTCAAATCCTTTCATGACTACTGGAAAAACCATAGCTTTGACTATATGGACCTTTGTTGGCAAAATGATGTCTCTGTTTTTAATACACTGTCTGGGTTTGTCATAGCTTTTCTTCCAAGGAGCAAACGTCTTTTAATTTCATGGCTACAGTTACCACCCACAGTGATTTTGGAGCTGAAAGAGAAAGATAAAATCTGTCACTGTTTCTACTTTTTCCCCATCGATTTGCCATTAAGTGATGGGACCGGATACCATGACCTTAGTTTTTGGAATGTTGAGTTTTAAGCCAACGTTTTCACTTTCCTCTTTCACCTTCATCAAGAGGCTCTTCAATTCCTGTTCACCTTCTGCCATTAGAGAGGTATCATCTGCATATCTGAGATTGTTGATGTTTCTCCTGGCAATCTTGATTCCAGCCTGTGCTTCATCCAGCCTGGCATTTTGCATGATGTTCTCTGCACAGAAATTAACTAAGCAGGGTGACAATATACAACCTTGACATACTCCTTTCCCAGTTTTGAACCAGTCAGTTGTTCAATGTACGGATCTATCTGTTGCTTCTTGACCTGCATACAGGTTTCTCAGGAAACAGATTAGGTATACTGGTATTCCCATCTCTTTAAGACTTTCCCACAGTTTGTTGTGATCCACACAGTCAAAGGCTTTAGCATGGTCAATGAAGCAGAAGAAGATGTTTTGCTAGAATTCTCTTGCTTTCTCTGTGATCTGATGAATGTTGGCAGTTTTATCACTGGCTCCTCTGCCTTTTCTAAATCCAGCTTGTATATCTGGAAGTTCTTGGTTTACATACTGTTGAAGGCAGATTGAAGGATTTTGAGCATTACTCTGTTAACATGTGAAATTAGCACAATTGTCCATTAGTTTGAACATTCTTTGGCATTGCCTTTCTTTGGGGTTAGCTATGAGTAAAGGAAGGGCTTCCCTGGTGGCTTAAACAGTAAAGAATCCACCTGCAATGCAGGAGACCTGGGTAGATTCCTGGGTCTGGAAGATCCCCTGGAGAAGGGCATGGCAAGCCACTCCAGTATTCTTGCCTGGAGAATCCAAAGGACAGAGGAGCCTGTAGACTACAGTCCACAGGGTTGCATAGAGTCGGACACAACTGAAGCAACTTAGCACGCAGGCACAGATTACAATAAGAGAAAGAAAATAGTGGCCAAACTTTTGCTCTACTTGTCTGAAATGTTATCAAGTAGTAAGTAATGCCAGCAGTACATGAAAATGACCAGTAATTCAAGAATAGATCGGACACAGTAGAGTTTGTTGTATTTTTAACTACAGAAGATTGGTCAATAGCTGTACTCAATTTGCTGTTGTTTCCCCATGGAAAGCTCAGTTTGTTAGCTTTAGGATAGGCTCAGTCAATGGATTCTTTTTTACTAAGAGAAATGATCCATGGGAAGTCCCCAGAGGAGTAAAGTCATGAGAAAACGCAGGCAGCCTTTCATGCTGAACGGCACAACCAGGGAAGTAAGTAAGACTCTGACCTATTTGAGGTAGCTTTTCAAAGACTGTGCGGTTGGAGCTCTTTTTAAAAAAAATCAATTCACATTATCAAAAGAAAACTGGAAATGATCGTAAAAAGCTGTTTTTATTAGAAAAACTTTTCTTCTATTATAATAATACAGTATTTGAAGTGCTTGAAATTGGCCTCAAATAATATTAACATGTATTAAGGAAGACAATAATTACCTTTGTAAGTTTGTCTCTTTGTAGATATCCTTTGTTGTTTCCTAGTAGAACAGTTTGAGAGGTGGGAAAGGAACACATACTTGGGTGAGATGAGCAAAATCCCTTATTTGTTAATAGTTTGTGACCTGATTTCAAAAGAAGGTTGCAGCACCTCATGATCCATCCTTGTGTTAATAAGACACAAAAGCCATAAATAATTTCCCCCCATTATATATTGCTTACAATTAAAGTCCCCATTTGGGCGAATGATATTGAAGAGCAATGTCCTATTGACAGCATTAGTATTTTTTCCCCATTACTATATTCTCCCCTATTTCCAAAAGAGGACTGAGGTTATTTACAGTGAACAAGACAGACAGAAGCACAGTGTTTGTGGTTGATGGTGGTTGTTCATGTGATTTATTTTTAGTAAATAGTGATTTATTAGAATAAGCTTTGGAGTCAAACAAGCTTGGTTGTAAATTCCAGCTTTTTCTCTTGTTTGTCTTGGGTAGGTTAATTCAATTCTTTGAACTTCATTTCCTTCAACAAAACAGGTGCATTAATGACTGCTGCTGCTGCTGCTGCTGCTGCTACTGACTCGATGGACGTGAGTCTGAGTGAACTCTGGGAGTTGGTGATGGACAGGGAGGCCTGGCGTGCTGCGATTCATGGGGTCGAAAAGATTCGGACACAACTGAGTGACTGAACTGAACTGAGAGATAATGAAGGATAGGAAAGCATGGTGTGCTGCATGCAGTCCATGGGGTCGCAAAGCATTGGACACAACTTAGCAACTGAACAACAACAAGGATTGTTGCAAATATTAAATGAACTAAGACAGGTAAAATATATAGTATAATGCCTGGATCAAAATGGGGCTCACTAATGAACATGTCTTTCCCTCAACTTTTCCCTTTCCTAGGAAGTTTCAAGGAAGCTTGCCCGGAAGGATTTTTTTCTTCCTCTTTTATCAAAGCATGTTTTAAATTGACATATACAATGTTGTGTTAGTCTCAGGTGCACAGCGAATTCAGATATATATATCTCTGAATTAAAACTTTAATAATTAAAAGTATTAATTATTTAATACTTTTTATTATTTTTAAGAATCCAAGATCACAATAATGAAAGAATATCCAAGTTACATATGGAAGAAATTGTCCATTGGCAGCGTTCAGTTACTCATCAGACTTTTTTTTTTTTAACACCTATTCTGTATAATACACCTGGCTATGAACCATTGAGGACAGCATGTGGAGCTGTTGAAATGCCCCAGTCCTGACAGGAAGGACCTTCATGCTCCTTGGAAAAAGGAATGAAAAGAAACCTCAATTTTCTTCTTGCTTCCTGTCTTGAAAACTCTTAGTAGATGTGTCATTAAGCCTGGGAGCTATATTCCTCCTGACTCAGACTGCAGTGATATGACCTGTTCAATTTGGCAGATTAACCAGGATTTGTATGACCTCATCCATGATGGCTGGAAATGTATAGAGGAGACAGATTTATTGAATGCATAAAATCTAGTAGTTCCTAAGTAATAATGAAAAGTTCAATGTTAAGGTTTCATTGATAAGATGGTCACTTAATATGAGAAGAATCAATGCACTGGTATAGAACTGAATAACTGAAAAAAAAATCAAGGCTTAAGGAACTGATACCTCTATATAATTTCTCTTGATTATACCATGACTTGGAGAGAAAGGGTACATTACATCCCATCTGAAGCTAAAGCCTCTCAAAAAAACTGTTCAATTTGGCAGATTAACCAGGATTTGTATGACCTCATCCATGATGGCTGGAAATGTATAGAGGAGACAGATTTATTGAATGCATAAAATCTAGTAGTTCCTAAGTAATAATGAAAAGTTCAATGTTAAGGTTTCATTGATAAGATGGTCACTTAATATGAGAAGAATCAATGCACTGGTATAGAACTGAATAACTGAAAAAAAAATCAAGGCTTAAGGAACTGATACCTCTATATAATTTCTCTTGATTATACCATGACTTGGAGAGAAAGGGTACATTACATCCCATCTGAAGCTAAAGCCTCTCAAAAAAATGCTATATAAATACTCTATAAAAGTACAGTAATTAAAATTTGCACCATACTTAAATAAAAACAATAATATTTTATATTGACAAATTCTAACTGTGGAAAAGAATTAACTACAAATAGTTAAAAGTTAAAATCTTCTCTAACAGGTTTCCTTTTTAATTTCTTCAATGGCTTAGAAAAATGACAAATTATAATTTTAAGTTGTGCTTAAATATCTTTACCTACTGCTGCTGCTGCTAAGTTGCTTCAGTCGTGTCTGACTCTGCGTGACCCCAGAGATAGCAGCCCACCAGGCTCCCCTGTCCCTGGGATTCTGGCAAGAACACTGGAGTGGATTGCCATTTCCTTCTCCAATGCATGAAAGTGAAAAGTGAAAGTGAAGTCACTCAGTCGTGTCTGACTCTTAGCAACCCCATGGACTTCAGCCCACTAGGCTCCTCCATCCATGGGATTTTCCAGGCAAGAGTACTAGAGTGGGGTGCCATTGCCTTCTCCGAAATATCTTTACCTACTTTTGTTTAAATTATTGAAATAGTCCTTCTCAACGTAAAAATTAGGTCTGTAGAGACACTAATACTTAAAGTATAAAAATATTACATTAAAATATACTCTTTCTTCTTTGCACAGCATAGATATAATATGAATAACATCTCAAATTGTGAAAGTTTAAAAGAATAATCCATACAGGTTGTCATAAAAATTACAATGCAATAAAAATAATGTACTGAAATTCTTTTTTTTTTTTGAATTGGGGTATAGTTGCTTTACAATGTTGTGTTAGTTTCTGCTACACAATGAAGTGAATCGACTGTATGTATATCCCTCCCTCTTGGACCTCCTTTCACACATCCCCCCATCCCACCATCAAGGTCACCTCAGAGCACTGAACTGAGCTCCCTGCAGGTTCCTACTAGCTATACATAGTTGTGTGTATATGTGAAATTCTTATCAATAAGGTTTTCTTATGTTTTATATATACATTTTAATCTTGTATATAATTTGTATCAAAGGTGAGGAGTTATTAATTTATTTACTAATGCATTTATTTGTCACTCAAGTATAGTTATTGAGGAACTATCATAGGTCTGGCATTTTGCTAAGACTTTATATGTAAAGATTAATGAAACTTGGGCCTTGGCCCTGAGACACTCAGTCTGTTGAGGGAGAGACAAGAAGCTTGACTTGTGAAATAACAATAAAAGGTACATATTCTCTAGGAACAGAGAGAAAGGAGGAATAGATATGATCAGAGAGGAAGTTGAGTAATTGTTTCGATATAGGGGCAATATTTGAACAGGATCTTGGTGGAGGGGAAGAGGGGGCAAGTAAGAGTTCCCCTAAGGAAGAGAGGGCCTTCCCAAAGCCTGGTCAAGAGGGAGCACAGTATGGCTGGCCAAGCAGCAACATTGTCCAAGAGAAATGGTGAGGGCCAAAGGAGGAGAGCGGTGGACAGTCACAGAGTCTGAATTCTGTAGGTCTCGGAGAACTGGAGAAGATTTTAGCGCATAATACATCTGTATTCTGGATAAATCCTCCTGGTGGTATTATGGGAAACAAATTAGAAGAAAAAGATTGAAGACAGAGAAAGATATTAGGAAGCTACTAAGTCAGAAAAGAAATAGGAATAAGTGCGTGCAAGTTGCTTCAGTCGTGTCCAACTCTTTGTGACTCCATGGACTGTAGCCAGCCAGGCTCCTCTGCCCATGGGAGTCTCCAGGCAAGAATACTGGAGTGGGTGGCCATTTCCTCCTCCAGGGGATCTTCCCAACCCAGAGATCAAACCAGTGTCTCTTATGTCTCTCTTGCATTGGCAGGCAGACTCTTTACCACTAGCGCCACTTGGGAAGCCAAGAGTAAAACAAGGCTATTCAGTTCATTCATTTATTTAACAAATATCTGATTTCCCACTGTATATCAGGTACTGTGCTAGGCACTAGAGATTCAGCATTGAAAAAAACACACAAAATTCCTATGCAGGAAAAGTTTCAGGCATCATTTCCCAACTGAGTTGCTCATCCAGGACAAGGGTGATTTCTAAGTAAACCTTTGTTTTGTGTTGTGGGTTTAATAAATTGAGAAAGTGTGTGCATGTTCAGTGTATGTGTTATATGTATATGTAGATAGATAATATATGCATGCATATACACACATCCATATATGTATATATACATGTATACATAAGTGTGTATATTTTAAAAATCTTGTATAGCATGAAGATACTTTTAGAAAATATTGCATTAAATATTGTTTTAACAGGTATTAAATGCCTGTTATATAACATTCGTACTCAAAATTCAGGGCTTCCCTGGTGGCTCAGATGGTAAAGAATCTGCCTGCAATGCAGGAGACTTGGGTTTGATTCCTGGGTCGAGAAGATCCCCTGGAAAAGGGAATAGCTACCCACTCCATTATTCTTGCCTGGAGAATTCCATAGACAGAGGAGCCTGGCAGGCTCCATGGGGTCGCAAAGAGCTGGACATGGCTGAGTGACTAACATTATCACTTTTCATTCAAAAGGTACTAAAGAAGATATAGTGAAAATGAAATTTAAACCACTCTTCCACTTTGACTATAATTTAACTATTCAACCTCTGATGTACAGTTAGTCTTTTTTTCAACCTTTAGCTCTTTCCAGCAGTCTTACAGTGAATATTCTTGCCATCTCTTCTTATTAACTTCGCCCCACTTACCCCAGCCTGGATCCTAAAGCATCATCCAATTCTTTTGTTCCCTTGTTTTATTGTCAGTCCCTACTCCAGCCCCACAGTAGCATGTTAGCTCCAAAAGGCAGAGGTGTTTCTTTGATTTTTTTCTCTCTTGTACTCTTGTTGTTTCTGTTCAGTTGCTAAGTTCTGTCTGACGCTTTGCAACCCCATAAACTGTAGCACATCAGGCTCCTCTGTCCTCCTCCACTATATCCCAGAGTTTGCTCAGATTCATCTCTGTTGAGACAGTGATGCTATCTAATCATTTCATCCTCTGGTGCCCCCTTCTTTTGCCATCAGTCTTTCCCAGCATCAGGGTCTTTGCCAGTGAGTTGGCTCTTCACATCACGTGGTCAGAGTGTTGAGCTTCAGCTTCAGCATCAGTCCTTCCAATGAATATTCAGGGTTGATTTCCTTTAAGGCTGACTGGTTTGATCTCCTTGCTGTTTTCCTAGCTCAATTTAATATTTGTTGCAGAAATGAACTTTGTACATGTATGACTGTGTCTAGGAAGATACAGTAGAAGTAGAATTACTAATTCAAGAGGACCATTCATTTATAATTTGACAAATTTGCCAAAGTGACCTTTATAGAGCAAGATATCTTAACCTTGGTGCTATAGTCATTTTCAACCTGATAATTCTTTACTCTGGATTACTGTGTGTTGTACACTGTTTATCAGCATCACTGTCCTGTAACCACTCAATTCAGTTCAATCGCTCAGTCTTGTCCGACTCTTTGCGACCCCATGAATTGCAGCATGCTAGGCCTCCCTGTCCATCACCAACTCCCAGAGGTCACTCAAACTCATGTCCATCAAGTCGCTGATGCCATCCAGCCATCTCATCCTCGGTAATCCCCTTCTCCTCCTGCCCCCAAACCCTCCCAACTTGAGGGTCGTTTCCAATGAGTCAACTCTTCGCATGAGGTGGCCAAAGTATTGGAGTTTCAGCTTTAGCATCAGTCCTTCCAATGAACACCCAGGACTGATCTCTTTTAGGATGGACTGGTTGGATCTCCTTGCAGTCGAAGGGACTCTCAAAAGTCTTCTCCAACACCACAGTTCAAAAGCATCAATTCTTCAGCACTCACCTTTCTTCACAGTCCAACTCTCATATCCATACATGACAACTGGAAAAACCATAGCCTTGACTAGACGGACCTTAGTCAGCAAAGTAATGTCTCTGCTTTTGAATATGCTATCTAGGTTGGTCATAACTTTCCTTCCAAGGAGTAAACGTCTTTTAATTTCATGGCTGCAATCATCATCTGCAGTGATTTTGGAGCCCAAAATGGTAAAGTCTGACACTGTTTCCACTGTTTCCCCATCTATTTCCCATGAAGTAATGGGACCAGATGCCATGATCTTCGTTTTCTGAATGTTGAGCTTTAAGCCAACTTTTTCACTCTCCTCTTTCACTTTCATTAAGAGGCTCTTTACTTCCTCTTTATTTTCTGCCATAAGGGTGGTGTCATCTGCACATCTGAGGTTATTGATATTTCTCCTGGCAATCTTGATTCCAGCTTGTGTTTCTTCCAGTCCAGCGTTTCTCATGATGTACTCTGCGTATAAGTTAAATAAGCAGGGTGACAATATACAGCCTTGACGGACTCCTTTTCCTATTTGGAACCAGTCTGTTGTTCCATGTCCAGTTCTAACTGTTGCTTCCTGACCTGCATACAGATTTCTCAAGAG
>SJXQ01001148.1:15843-76239 GCA_006408695.1 Aepyceros melampus
GTTTTGCTATACATTGACATGAATCAGCCACGAGTGTTCACTGACTGTTACAAAAGCAGACCAAAAGTCTAAGAAAACTTTGACCTCTTAACAGAGAGAGCTAAATTCTAATTTTGTACAGGCTTACTTCTGATATTGACTCATTCATTCTACCTTTAGGCAATTCTGACATATCAAAACAAGAAAAATCCTTTCCAAAGACTCCTTTTTTATAAGCCTTCAACTTTTTTTTTCTTTTAAAAAGATATATCCCCATTCTTCATACCTTCTATTACTGAAAACATACATCCTATCAATACTTTCTTTGTATACAGAGATGGTTCCCTTATTAATTCTAGCAGTTTTAATTACATTTATGGAAATTCTTTACCCTTGTTGTTGTTGTTTAGTTGCCCAGTTGAGTCTGACTCTTTGCGACCTCATGGACTGCTACACACCAGGCCTCTTTGACTGGCACCATCTCCTGAAGTTTGCACAACTTCATGTCCATTGCATTGGTGATGCCATCCATCCATCTTATCCTCTGATACCCTCAATCATTCCCAGCATCAGGGACTTTCCCGAAGAGTCAGCTGTTTGCATCAGATGACTAAGATATCTTAAAGCATTTAGCTATGATTGATTTGTATCTGTGTTGACTGATTTATGAATTTTGAATTATGTTATTCTTTTAAAGGCAATTTGTACATTAACATTCAACAAAACAATTAGTAAGTACATATTAATTACTTATAATCAATAAAATTACAATGCATTGTGACATTTGTAGTTTCCACCTTTGTTCCTAATTATGGGAAATTTAGAAGCTGCTGCTGCTGCTGCTAAGTCACTTCAGTCATGTCTGACTCTGTGCAACTCCATAGATGGCAGCCCACCAGGCTCCCCCATCCCTGGGATTCTCTAGGCAAGAATACTGGAGTGGGTTGCCATTTCCTTCTCTAATGCATGAAAATGAAAAGTGAAAGTGAAGTCCCTCAGTCGTGTCCTACTCCTAGAGACCCCATGGACTGCAGCCCAGCAGGCTCCTCCGTCCATGGGATTTTCCAGGCAAGAGTACTGGAGTGGGGTGCCATTGCATGACATTTAAAATATTCTCTTTTCTCTAGTTATCTCCATTTGACTACATACCTATCTTAATCTAAAATATGTCATAGGCAAAGACACCATTCAGATCATCAGCAATAATAAACTACTTACTTGATATTAGTGGAGTACATGGCCTTGGAAAGGGATGTTTTACATATAATGATGTATTAGGCAGTCATTTGTTTCATGGGCTAGACAGATGATGGAAAATCCTCACCCTATCCAACCCTATCCAAATATGGATTTAAATCTTGAAAACAAGTTGTTTTTCTTTTTTTGTTGAGTTACAAATAAGGGGAGAATGGAAATGCTGGCTTAAAATAAATATTAAAAAAAAACCAAACACTAAGATCATGGCATCTGGCCCCATCACTTCACGGCAAATAGAAGGGGGAAAGATGGATGTAGTGACAGATTTCCTCTTCCTTGGGCTCTAAAATCACTGCTGATGGTACGGCAGCCATGAAATCAGAAGACGATTGATTCTTGAAAGGAAAGTTATGATAAACCAAAACAATGTATTAAAAAGAAAACACATCACTTTGCCAACAAAGATCTGTATAGCCAAGGCTATGGTCTTTCCAGTATTCATGTATAGATGTGAGTTGGACCATAAAAGAAGGCAGAGTGCGGAAGAATTGATGCTTTTGAATTGTGGTGCTGGAGAAGACTCGAGAGTACCTTGGACTGCAAGGAGATCAAACCAGTCAATCGTACAGGAAATCAACCCTGAATATTCATTGGAAGGACTGATGCTGAAGCTGAAACTGCAATACTTGGGCCACCTTATATGAAGAACTGACTCCTTAGAAAAGACTGATGCTGAGAAAGATTGAAGGCAGAAGGAGAAGAGGGTGACAGAGGAGGAGATGGTTGGATGGCATCACTGATTCAATGGACATGAACTTGGGCAGACTCTGGGAGATGGTGAGGGACAGGGGAGGCCTGACACACTGCAGTCCATGGGATCGCAGAGTCAGATAAAACTTGGCAACTGAACAACAACAACAACAAATAAGCCAGTATGGAGATGCAACATGCATTAAACCCCATCCTCCTAGTAGAAGAGGGATGATAAAGCAGAAACAATTGTAGGGTAAGTACTTTTAAATGAAATACCACTGAGGGTTAATGATTGAGGCTCTGAGTTAGACCCATTCTTCTTTCTCCAGAAAGACAAAGCTTTCAGACTGATGCTTAGGTAAAGAGGAAATGAGCTGTTCCCTGACCTAATCCAGCTAAATCCATCATATTCTCTCAGGATATGAACACTTTCATGGATAGCTGAGCCAATCCTAGAACAACAGTGCTTTCTGATAAAAATAACAATAGATGTTATGAGCTTGAAGATGGTTCCCTGCCTTTGATTTGGCTTAACCTGATAAAAAGTAAAACAGAATTGTGGAGTGTTATCACCTAAGTATACAGTGCACTCTGGAACAGCACCCAAAGCACTGCAGACTCAATGGGAACAGTGCTCTCTGAAAGGACAAGTCAGAGTCTAATACTAAGTCAATGTGTAAAGCTCAGCCCTTGTAGTGGAGTTTCTTCTTTATGTTTGTTTAAACCTCAACACTAAGGTTTCAGTTGCATGATACTACCTACTATTTTAATCAAATCCCATTTGATTTCAAGTTATCCAATCTACTGTTTCATATCAGGGCTACTATGCAGTCGTTCAACTGAGTACCTTGTTTAACCCCTCATTCTGTAATTGATGCTATACATTATATATAAGAGAACAGTTTTCCATGTATATGTATGAATATATACATACATATAGGTCTGATTTGTAGGTCTCTATTTTATTCTCTGGGCCAATTTGCTTATCCTTGCATAGAAGTATAAGGCCTTTATCAATATAGATTCATGTCTTAATATTTGATAGAACAAAAATCTTCAGTTCTCCTGATTCTCTATTTCTTTATGGAAATTTTAGAATTTGCTTATAAAGTTCCAAAAAAATTCCTATTGGAGATTTTAATTAGAATTTCACTGAATCTAAAACACAATTAAGGGAGAAGTGATATCTTTAATAAAATTCTGTCTCTAACAGTGAATATAAATCTATCTCTATTTATTTAGATCATTAATATTTCTTATAGTTTTAGTGATTTTCCTATTTAAGCCTTGTAATTATTTTTATATTTATTTTAATTACTGATAATTTCTGATACTATAGAAAATAATGTCCTTTGTGCAATTATATTTTCTGATTATTTGTGACTAAGGCATAGAAAAGCAGTTTCCTTTTTGCATATTAATCTTTTGCTCATCCACCTTACTATAAACTAGTCTATTATTTCTAATAATTTACATGGATATTGATGCGAAGAGCTGACTCATTTGAAAAGACCCTGATGCTGGGAAAGATTGAGGGCAGGAGGAGAAGGGGATGACAGAGGATGAAATGGTTGGATGGCATCACCAACTCAATGGACATGGGTTTGGGTGGACTCCGTGAGTTGGTGATGGACAGGGAGGCCTGGTGTGCTGCATTCATGGGGTCGCAAAGAGTCAGACACAACTAGGCAACTGAACTGAACTGAACTGAACATGGATATTGTCTTGGTTTCCTACATAGGAAAGTCAAATTTTGTGTAATAATGATAATTTTAATTACTCCTCTCCAAACTTTATTCTTCTAATTTGTTTTCTTGTTCAATGTGCTACCCACAGCCTCAATACATTGTCAAAACTACTGTGATATTAATGGTTCTATGTTTTCACTCCTGATATTTAAAAATACTTCTATTATTAAGAATATCATTTCTGAAATAGGATGGCACCATTGACTTCTGTCTGTTTTACTGGACTGCAGGTTCTTCAAAAAGAAGTGTTATTTCTGTGTGTTCCTATTACACTGCATAGCATGGGGTGGGGTACATTTATAGGATCAGGCATGACCTCTAGGCCAGTGATGTCTCGTAGCAATAATGATGTCTCCAACCTGGATCATGTAACCAATGTCCACTGGTGCCTCCATTGTGGACAGAACTATGGCTGTTCAGTTAGTTCTTCCTATTAATAGATTTGGGGAAGTCATAGAAGGCCAAAATATCTGACCTTATTTTTTATCAACATAATTTTTTCAAAAGTTTAATCATTTTTATTTCTTTGAGAAATAAATGTAGGAATAACATAGGATAAAGATTTGTAATAAAAGAATGCTTGCTCAGCATTAACTAAGCATCTTTTTCATTTTAAGTTTTGTACTAAGTGCTGGGGATGTGATGAATCATAAAGCAAGTCTTAGGCATAAGGAATTTACTATTCACTTAGGATCAGTTTCTCAGACTTGATTGCATATGAAAATCACTTGGAGAACTTCTGGGATATGTTGATTCCCAGTCTGTATCCCATACCAAGGAAATCAGAAGCTCAAAAGTGTGAGACCAAGGAGTAATTATTTTTAGCTTCTCTGTGATTCCAACTTTCAAGCAAGAATGAGAACCAATGAATTAAGGAGTCTGGCATATAAACCTAAGACATCTCCCAACTCTAGACTATAGAATTTATATCATGCCAGCAGGATGATAGAGATAAGAAATAAAGACTCGCATCTTGAGAAAATGGTAGGAGTGGATTTGTGTGTCATATCTCAGACACTCTTGTCTACCCCAAGGTCACAAAAATGTACTCTATTTTCATTTTTTTATTGTCTTGACTACTTTAGTTTTCTAGTACATTTTGAAATTGAAAAGAAAGAATTTTTCAAATGTGTTTCATTGTCTAATATTTTGGCTATTCTAAACCTACTTGAAATTCCACAGGAATTTTAAAATTACCTTATCAACTTCTGCCAAAAGAAGTTTTTATAAAAAGACATCTGGAATTTTGATAGAGATTATTTTGAAGCAGTAGGTAAATTTGGAGAGTTTTGCTATCTTAACCATATTAAGTCTTCTGATCCATGACCATGGGCTATCTTCCCAATTACTAAGGTCTTCATTTATTTCAACTATGTTTTATAGTTTTCATAGTACAAATTTCGCACTTTGGTTAAAGTTATTTCTGAGAGATTTGATAGTTTTGATCTTATTGTGAATGGATTATTTTCTTAATTTTATCTCAGATTTTTCATTGCTAGTGTACAGAAATACAATATTTGGTATGTATTGACTTTGTGTCCTGCAGCCTTGCTTAACTCATTTATTGGCTATAATAGTTTTTCTTAGGATTTTCTATATATAGATCATGTCATCTCTAAACAGATAGTTCTACTTCTTCTTTTACATCTGGATATCTTTTTTTTTTTTTCCTTGTCAGAACTTCTCATATGATACTGAGTAGAAGGGGAAACCTTGCGGTGTTGCTGATCTTAGGGAGAAAACATTCAGTTTTTCACCATTAAGTCTACACATGGTTTTCCATAGATAAAAACATGATGTCTTTTCATCAGGTTGAGGGCATTCCCTCGCATTCTTTCTCTGTTTAGTGTTTATCGTGAAGGGATGTTGGACTCAGTCAAATGCTTTTTCTGTGTTTCCTGGGATGATCATGTGTATTTCATTGGTTTTATAAGGTATACTATCAATACAATTATTACGCTGATTTTGTAGATGTTAAACAAGTCTTGCTAATCTGAAACAAATCTCATTCAGTCATGATGTGTGGTCATTTTTATATGTTGTTAGATTCAGTTGCTAGTATACTATGGATAATTCTTACATCTATATTCATAATAGATATTAGCCCATAGTTTTCTTGTGATGTCCCCATCTGGGTTTGGTATCAGGATAATACTGATCTCATAGAAAAGGTTGGACAGTATTCTCTCTACTTCTGTTTTACTCAAAGTTGGCACAGAGTTGGTGTTAATTGTCCTTCCTTTTAAACATTGGTAGAATTCACCAGTGAGACCATCTGGGCCTGGTTTTCTCTGTGGGGAGTTTTAAATCTACTAATTCAATCTCTTTACTTCTATTTCTTTTAGAGTCATTTCATTAGTTTGTATTTCTAGGATTTTGTTTTTTTGCCTATGTTAACTATTATAACTTGTTAACATACAATTGTTCAGTGTATTCTTTTATAGTCTTTTTTACTTCTGCAATATCAAAATGTAAACTTTAAAGTAGCCTATCATTTTTATGGTTATTGTTATTACTATTATTTTACCGAATGAAACTTACAAAGAACACCAACATATAAAATTGATAAGGAGGTAGCCCCTCTAAAATTTCAGCAGCTTGATCCCCTTGTCCTCTGTGGGAGCTTCTGAGGCAACTCTGAAAGAACATGATGATTCCACAGAAAACAATTTGAAAGTTTTGTATGTAGGCTAAGCATTATGTTTTTTGTTCACTTTTGATCAATTTACTGAATTTTAGGTGTATCCAGTATACTCTTGTTTAGGGATCTGAATGTCTGGACTTGAAATGTATTTTTCAGTCACTTCTCTAGAAGTGAAAATTGAAGCAAGACATTTAAGCAGTTAAGCCAAAAAAAAAAAAAAAAAATCAGTCTTCCAAGGATCAGGTTAAGGAGGTAAGACAGGTCTGCAAAGTAAAAGAGAGGAAAAAAAAACAGGAGTATCCAGGAGTGTACAACATTATAGGGAAGTGGAAGTAATTTCAAAAAGATCTTTGGATCTTAGTACAACATGGTGCTTTGAATGATCTACAATCAATGGTCACCAATCGTAATTATCTGTCCCTTTAGGATGTACCTCACTCAGCCTCCTCTCTGATGGTACCCAAAGGCACCACCATAACTCCAGGGGATTCATGCCATTTCTATTTGCTGCCTTAAGCTGCTCCCGCAGCTTTGATGCTTAGAGCTGCCACTTTAGGAATCAAAATCTTTATCACTTAACTGCTATACTTAGTGCATTATCTCTCCCTGGGTTTCAGCTGTTCCTGCTGTGCATTTGCTGGAACAAAAATTCCTTTCTGTCTTTGTGCCCAAAGTAGTTCAACTGAATTGAAAGCTAAAGTATTGTCACTTCCCAACATACTTAAATTCTCTTATCAGAAAAGACACATTTTTGAATTTCCTATTTGTTATTTATACCAACTTCCAAAAGGGTTCTAAAGATGTTTATAAACATTAACTGTGAACATATCTAAGCCATTGAAACCAAGAAAAAATTAAAATAACTTAAGTAATATAAATAAAGACATAATTGTACCAGAAAATTTAGGATAAGACAATTCTTGTGACTGAACATTCTGTTAAATCTCAAGACTTCTACAGATAAAATAAAGGCCTGAATAAAGGCCTTTCTGGACGCTAGTTTTTAAATTGTATAACCAATAATAATTTTAGTTGAAGAACTAATATATTAGCCAAAAAACAAAAAACGGAAAACCTCCTAGAAAAGTGTTTCTGAAATTTAGCATGTGAACAAAACATTTGAGATCCTATTAAAATGCAGACTATGATTTAGAAGTTCTGGGGCCTAAGACTAGATCCTAGCCAAAGGTGAAACACAGTAAGATCCTTTTGGAAATTTTACTGGAAAGTACAGTCCTAAAGCTAAAGGTGATATAAAGAAAGCAACTAGCAAATAATCTAGAATTTTAGTTACTGAATTAATAATGCCTCTTCTCATTTAAAATGCATTTCAGACTCTTAACATATATTAATATATAATTTTCAAGTATGGCTAGTGCAAAAAAGAATAGGAAATAGGAATACTACATAAAAATTCAAATCAGCTAAAACAAATAGATTGTAGCTCCACATATCAGCCAGAGTAGTAGACAAGGAGGAAAGGTGCAGTGATTTGAGAACCTGACTAATCCCAAGAATCTTCCAGATTGGTCAGATAAAGTTCTTTGATTAGCCGCAACACCCAGTTCTCACAACACTCAGTTCTCCCAACACTCACTGAATGTTGGGAGTCACTATTTATTTGCTGAATAAAGTGACAAATAAATAGTGACTCCTACCAAATAAATTAATGCAAAATATGAAACATATAGTTCAGAAAACCTATAAACCAGATAGTCTCCAGTTATATTCCTTTAAATCTATGGTATACAAGCAGAAATAATTTTTAAGAAATTAAGATTTGGCTAGATTATCACTCCCACAGGTGCCCACTTGCTATCATAAACCTTTGTTTCTTTGTTCTATTTCTCGTATGTAGCATATACTGAGCTTTCTCCTAAAATACAATTTGACAATCTCTTGTCATTTAATGGAACATTCAGTCCATTTATATTTAATGCAATGACTAAGAGATGTGCTATTAATTTTCCCATGTAATATGATTATTATTTATTCTTCTTTGTGGTTTCTTTTTTATCCTCTTTCTATTCACTACTTACTTAATGAGTATTTCATTATTCTATATTTGTCATTGTTATCTAATCAGTAATCTTTTTTAAAGATGTATTCGTCTATTTACTTTTTGGCTGAGGTGGGTCTTGCTGCTGCACACGGGCGTTCTCTGGTTTCTGTTAGGGGGGCTGCTCTCTAATTGCAGGGCAGTCTTCTCATTGTGGCGGCTGCTCTTACTGTGGATACGCAGGCTAGGCATGCAAGCTTCAGCTGCAGCGGCTCGGGGGCTCTCGAGCGTGGCCTCGGTCGTTGCGGCACACTGGCTTAGTTGCTCTGCATCGTGTGGGCTCTTCCCAGAGCAGAGGTTGAACCGCTGTCCTTGCACTGCAAGATGGATTCCTAATCACTGGACCACCAGGGGAGCCCCAGTAACCTTTTTATCTCAATAAACAGGCACATATTTCTACTATTTGAAAGCAAAATGCTAAATATTCCACTCCTCTTCAACTTACTCTGTTCCTCAGTCCCACAGTTATTTACCTTCTCCATGGATACCTTTCTTTCCTTTCTGATTCAGGGATTCCTTGTTCAATTATCTCCCATCCACTTGGAAGCTCTGGTGTGAGAGATATTAAGTCTCAAAACGGCAAAAAGGAGAGAGGAAATAAAAGATTGGTCAAAAGTGGGACTCCTTCCTCTTCCCAGGGCCTCAGTTTCCTGAAGGAACCTGGAACCTGATAGAGGCGAGACGCCTCGAGCCTGGCAGAGGTGAGGAGGTGGCTATTCATACGTCTTTATTTCTTCCAGCTCTTTGTGCTAGCAGTGCAAACATGGGTGGGATAAGGCAGGACAAATAAATTCCTTCTCAGGTAAACAGCTGTGTCAAAAATTAAGAGGCAAAATATACATTTCCCCAGGCTCTATTCAGAAAAACCATTGTGCCTCTGGAAGCACAGAGAGAGTCCCTACGGTTTTAATTTGGTTCCAAATTAAGAAGTTTTGAGCCTTAGTACTCTTCCACAGTGCCTGCACCAATTTACATTTCCACCAATAGAGTGCACAGGTGTTTTCTTTCCTCCACATCCTCACCAATACTTGTTATACTCTCTCATCTTTTCGATAGTAACCATTCTAAAAGTTATAAGGTGATATCTCAATGTGATTTATCTTCATCTCAATAAAGCTCAAAAAATTAGCAAGTTGGGCTTAATTCAATTAGCAAATTTGAAGCTGTTTCCACAGAACAAGTTGATAGTGGAAAAATGGTAAAATTACTAAAGACTTTATACCTCTATTGGAGAAGGAAATGGCAACCCACTCCAGTATTCTTGCCTCTGGAGAATTCCATGGACAGAGGAGCCTGGTGGGTAATGGTCCATGGGGTTGCAAAAAGTCGGAAGCGCTGAGCACACAGCACTATACCTCTAGTTGATCCTGGAAAACGCTAACCTGTGATATAGTAAACATAGTTTTGGTCTTTTCTGGCCCCCAGCATAAGAATCCTAAAAACTTTGGAATTTTCTAAGTGATATAGGTGACAGAAGCATCTTTTGTTCTAAAGAGGCAACCCTTGGTGGGTCCCTAGATATCTTCAGGGTGGGGATTGGAACCCAAAAAGACCAGTGAGTAGAAGCCCCAACCCCTAAATTCCAAAGAAAAGAGAGGGACCAGAAATTGAGTTAGTATTTGATCATGCCTATGTGATGAAACCACCATTAACAATTCTAAAAGGCAGAGTAAAAGAAGCTTCTGGGTTGATGAGTGCAAGCCAGGAGGGCAGCATACTTCACTCTGTGGGAACAGAAGCTTCTGTGTTTGGGATTCTTCTGTACCTCCTCCCACGTACCTCTTCATCTGGCTGTGCATTTGTATTCTTTATTATATACTTCATAATAAGCCAATAATGGAAGGTAAACCTCTCTCTGAGTTCTGTGTAACTATAGCAAATTATTGAACCTGTGAAAAGGGTCATGGGACCTCTGATTTATAGCCAGCTCAGAAGTATAGGAGGTCAGGGACTTGAGACTGGCTTCTCAAGGGAAAGGATATCTTGTGACACTGAGCCTTTAACCTGTGGGGTCCACACTAACTCTGGGTAGTTAGTATCAGATTTGGCTTGACTTGTAGGACACTCATTGTTATCTGGAGAGTTGGAGAATTGGTTGGTGTGGCAATTTAACATTTAGTGTTACAAGTGTTAGGAGTAAAATCAGTTCATAAAAAAGGAAAAGATATGCTTCACCTCACCCTGTATAGCAGGTAAACAACAGAATCTAAGAGGAAGAGGAGTTCCTTTCTTTGTGGTCCTGGATTAGACATAGCTAAGAACCAACATAAATGTTAACAGTGCTTTACTCCCTTAAGAAATATATCCACACACATCTGTATTTCATCCTCATAGCAGCCCTTTGAGATAGGTGCTATTTTATTTCCATCCCCATCTAAAGTTACATAATCTTATTCTCAGAGATTAAACGCTTTACCCCTGAAAAAGAAGTCAAAGAGAAGAGTGAAAAAGTTACCTTAAAGCTCAACATTCAGAAAACTAAGATCATGGCATCCGGTCCCATCATTCCATGGCAGATAGATGGGGAAACAGTGGAAACAGTAGCTGACTTTATTTTTCTGGGCTCCAAAATCAATACAGATGGTGATTGCAGCCATGAAATTAAAAGACACTTACTCCTTGGAAGGAAAGTTATGACCAATCTAGACAGCATATTAAAAAGCAGAGACATTACTTTGCCAACAAAGTCCATCTAGTCAAGGCTTTGGTTTTTCCGGTGGTCACGTATGGATGAGAGAGTTGGACTGTGAAGAAAGCTGAACACTGAAAAATTGATGCTTTTGAATCGTGGTATTGGAGAAGACTCTTGAGAGTCCCTTGGACAGCAAGGAGATCCAACCAGTCCATCCTAAAGGAAATCAGTCCTGGGTGTTCATTGGAAGGACTGATGTTGAAGCTGAAACTCCAATACTTTGGCCACCTCATGCGAAGAGCAGACGCATTGGAAAAGACCCTGATGCTGGGAAAGATTGAAGGCAGGAGGAGAAGGGGATGACAGAGGATGAGATGGTTGGATGGCATCATCAACTCAATGGACATGGGTTTGGGTGGACTCCAGGAGTTGGTGATGGACAGGGAGGCCTGGCGTGCTGTGGTTCATGGGGTCGCAAAGAGTTGGACATGACTGAGCAACTGAATTGAATTGAAATGGTTTAGCTGGCATTCAAACTAAATATCTGATTCAAAGTCATGGGCTCTTTCCAATGTATAATATTGTCAACAACAGTATAGCTGTAGCTCCTTTGCTATACAGTCTTGAAATCATGAGTGAATTTTTCTCTGAAGAACATTTACTAAATAATCTCATTTAGAAAGAAATAGCAGCTGGAATAGCTGCACTGCTAACTCAGTCAATCAGTTTCATTATTTGCAATGAATAAAGTAAAGTGGGTGAATATTAGGAACATTGTTTTCTCTGATGTTTTGAAGAATTATGAAGCATGTGACCACGCTCCAGGATCAACATAGTATGGGATGTGCAAGTCGCCCTCAACATTCAGAAAATAATCACTACCAGCTATTGAATATCTACTGCTTTCTAGTCTCTAAGCTAGATATTTTACATATTTTCTTTACTTTAAAATCCAGCAAAGATATTACTCTCCTCAATCTACTCTTTGGAATCATAAAGCTTAGAGTAAATAGGGTGCCCACGATCACACAGCCAGCAAACTGGTATTTGACCCCAGGTTTATTAACAATTATAGCAACTGAGGGGCTTCCCTGGTGGCTCAGATGGTAAAAAAGAAGCTGCCTTCAATGCAGGAGACCCTAGTTCAATCCCAGGGTTGGGAAGATCCCCTGGAGAAGACAGTGGCTACCCACTCCAGTAGGCTTTCCTAGAGAATTCCATGCACAGAGGAGCCTTGCAGTCTATTTAGCCCAGAGGGTTGCAAAGAGTTGGACAGGACTGAGCAACTAATACACACACACACACACACACACACACACACAGCAACTGAGAGGACTTTTTCTTTCTCTTCCTTTTTCTTCCTTGGCTAAGGTTTTCTTGTTCTTACACATTTGTTTCTCCCTTTTCTGATCTGTTCTGTGGTATAAAGTTCTGCCTACTGACACCATAGAACAGGAAAGTTTTGTTTTTGGGAAAAGATCTGCAACACAAAACAAACTCTGATTTCTACTTAAATGAATAGAAATTCTTTGTACCACAGACACTGGAGCATATCAGAGGAATATCACAACATTTATAATTCTGTTTTCAGAGTCTACATCATAAGCCTAACTTCTAGGATTAACCACCTTAAAGTAGGTTCCTGTGACATTGTGAAATTCTTTGTACAGAATTTAAGAATTTCCACTCTAATTCTTGTATTTAAATGTTCTACCAGTGATGAGAATGACAATGAGGGTGTACCTGAGTTCTCTGAGAAACACAGCTCTCTGATCCCGTTTCCATGCTGACTTCAAATAGCTTGTCATTTCAGTGAAAACATTATTTTGGAAATGCTGTCTATAGCCGAGGCATTACAGGGTTACTTATTCTATAATTTGTATATTCTGATATAACTATTTCCTATAGGCCTTAATGCTCCTTTGAGGAATCTTTCAGAGTATAATTTCCTCAATAATATTTATCTTCCTTTTTTAAGCTGTATTATCAACAAATAGTGATGATGATTACTGTTGGTGCTAAAAAACCTTAGCGTTTAAAACACTGTAACTCTGTATAATAGGCTCCAGTTTCATCCATCTCATTAGAACTGATTCAAATTTATTCATTTTAATGGCTGATTAATACTCCATTGTGTATATATACCACAGCTTTCTTATCCATTCATCTGCTGATGGACACCTAGGTTGTTTCCATGTCCTGGCTATTATAAACAGTGCTGCAATGAACAATGGGGTACATGTGTCTCTTTCAATTCTGGTTTCCTTGGTGTGTATGCCCAGCAGTGGGATTGCTGGGTCATAAGGCAGTTCTATTTGTAATTTTTAAAGGAATCTCCACACTAATTTCCATAGTGGCTGTACTAGTTTGCATTCCCACCAGAGTGAAGTAAGCCAGAAAGAAAAACACCAATACAGTATACTAACACATATATATGGAATTTAGAAAGATAAATCCACATATATATGGAATTTAGGTAATGATAACCCTGTATGCGAGACAGCAAAAGACACACAGATATATAGAACGGACTTTTGGACTCTGAGGGAGAGGGAGAGGGTGGGATGATTTGGGAGAATGGCACTGAAACATGTATACTATCATGTAAGAAACAAATCGCCAGTCTATGTTCGATACAGGATACAGGATGCTTGGGGCTGGTGCATGGGGATGATCCAGAGAGATGATATGGAGTGGGAGGTGGGAGGCGATTCAGTATTGGGAACTCATGTACACCCGTGGCAGATTCATGTCAATGTATGGCAAAACCAATACAGTAATGTAAAGTAAATAAAGTAAAAATAACAGTTAAAAAATAATAAAAAAATAAAACACTGTAACATCCCCAGCCTCCCCCCCACCCGCCCTCAACATGCACCCTTGCACATGAAGAAACTGAGGTCTGGAGAAGTTCAACGACTTGTCCAAGGTCCTATGCAGTCACACAGCACACCTGAGGTTGTAACCCAGGTGTTTTGGCTCCTGGTCCAAAGCACTTTCTAGCACACCACCTATTCTTCTGTCTGAGTTACAGGTAAAATAAAAACAATAAGAACAAAAATAGCAACTAATTATGAGCTTACAGTCTATGTAGTCATTATTTAAGAGCTTTACACGATGCAGTTATTTAATCCTCATTACCAACACCATAAAATGGGCTGTGCATTATCTGTCCCAATTATTATTCTCATTTTGCTGATGAAGTAGTTGATAAACTTCCTCAAGATTGAACATTATATTCCTGAGAAGAGCCAAAATTTGAACTCACAATTTCTAACATCAGAAACTGCTGTCTTGTTACACTATTAGCATATTCAAAGGTATGAACAGATTAGTGACTTTAAGGTAAACAGAAAATGTGTATTGTTGTCACTTGGATGGTAGAGATTGCAGCGGCAAGGGGATCCACTGAATTTGCTAGCTTAGGAGGCATGGCATGGTTTTCTAAGTTTATCCCTGGGTATAAATAGAATTTCATCAATTATGTCTCCATACATCTGACAGCTGCAGCAGGAACACCATCAGGAGGGATGGCAAAAGCTATAACCGCCTTGTTCCTGGATGCTCTCAGCAGAGTACAGACCAAAGTCTGCAGAGGAATGGAGGTGGATATAACAGACTCCTGGGACTTAATTCTTCTCAACAAATAGCTAAGCCTTCTCATACCATCCATTCCCATCACCTCCTTTGGAAAGTTTCATGCTAAAACTTTCATAATTAATTTGAACCCCACAGTCTCAGTTAAGAGACATGGGAAAATGGGGCTCTTTATTTAACTTATTTACCTTAACAGCTAGTTAGAAAAACTCGAATTGCAAAGTTCAATGTTTGACAGCTATAGAGCCAGGTTTATGTGATAGAATAGGGGCTTCTCTGATGGCTCAGATAGTAAAGAATCTGCTTCCAATGCAGGAGACCCAGGTTTGATCCTTGGGTAGGGAAGATCCCCTGGAGAGGGGAACAGCTACCCACTCCAGTATTCTGCCTGGAGAATCTCATGAACAGAGGAGCCTGGTGGGTTACAGTCCATGGGTCACAGAGTCTGACATGACTGAGTGACTGACACTTACTTATGTGATGGGACAGAAAGCATGAATTCTCACCTTGGGACAGATACTGCACAGCAACCCATGCCAGATACTGGCACCAAAGGATATATGACTTTACCTGTCCACGAACAGAGGTCTACTCCTGCCTGACAGTTCAGTTCAGTTCAGTCGCTCAGTCATGTCCGACTCTTTGCGATCCCATGAATCACAGCACGCCAGACCTTCCTGTCCATCACCAATTCCCGGAGTTTACCCAAACTCATGTCCATCGAGTCGGTGATGCCATCCAACCATCTCATCCTCTGTCATCCCCTTCTCCTCCTGCCCCCAATCCCTCCCAGCATCAGGGTCTTTTCCAATGAGTCAACTGTTTGCAACAGGTGGCCAATGTATCGGAGTTTCAGCTTCAACATCAGTCCTTCCAGTGAATATCCAGGACTGATATCCTTTAGGATGGACTGTTTGGATCTCCTTGCAATCTAAGGGACTCTCAAGAGTCTCCTCCAACACCACAGTTCGAAAGCCTGACACTTAGTAGTGCTCGAAAATATACATGAATAAATTAGAGTTGAATTGTAAGTAGGGGTTGGAACAACCAGATCAAAGCCCAGAATCAGAATTTTAAAACGGCAGACAATTTCCTCCCAAAAGGCAAATAGAAAGTGTAACCATATCTGGCAGCAAGCAGCAGTATGGAGGAAGTCAGAAAAGGTTTTAAGTCACGATAAGGAAATATTCAATGTTGGGCACGTAATCAAGAGAGGAAAAAGATGCAATGAGCCAAAGCAAGGACATCTGCGAGTGAAGCAAGAGCTGCTTTATCTTTTTTTCTAAAAAGCCTTGCATATTTTTGAAGCTACAGGAAAGGCCAATGACTTGCTTCCTAACATCCAGTCAATGGAGGAATCCTGTCATACTTAGGAAATGCTAGAGAACCATAAAAGGCTACATCTCAAAACACCTCTATTTCCTATTGTGGATCTACTAACAATAAACCTTTTTTGAAGCTGTTTATGCTTTCAGATTATTCCACTTTGGGGGAAAAGTAAGAATCATCAATTAATGTGCTCACTAGGAAGTTAAATCTTCTTTTACTTATCACTTAATTGTTCTGTGACTTTGAGCATTATTACAAAACGATACCAAATCTTAAATTCCTCTAAGTAACATGGAGCTAATAACAAATGAGGAGTTAGACATAATTTATAAATAGCACATAGTTCAGCTAAGATAGAAACCTGAGTTTTCATTTGATCAGAAACCTAATATGATGCAGCTATGAAAAGGCCTCATAAACACAGACTTTATGAATAAAAGTATGGGGTTCAGATCATGAGAAATAGTAGTCTTACTGTAGTCTTCATTCCTCAGGACACTTCTGGAGAGTTATGTTGCATACAGCCTGTCACATTTTAAGATGAACATTAACAAATATGTGTGTATTAGTTACCTGAAGGAAGGGATCATGTCTTAAATATCTTTCTATCTTTTATAGTTTCACATACAATACTTTATATTTAACAAAAGCTTGATCAATGATGGCTGAAAGGATAAGTGAACAAGTGATCATGAAACCATGATAGAGTAGGTACAATTACAGAAGCTTGTTTTAGAGAAGAAGAATTGAAATTTTAATACTTTCCCTCAAATGCTCTGTTAATCCAGAAAGCAGAATCATAAAAGAATCTACGGAAAACAAAATCAGCTTTCTGCAAAATGGAGCTTCATAACAATTAGAGTTGTTTGGAGCATGACATGGGCAGAAATGAAACTGCATTGGAAGTGTCAAGCACACTGTGAATGACCAATTGGAGCTCGCTGAAGGGATTTCCACATCATGTGGGGAGTCTGCTGATACAACTGATGGATTAATTCCATTAATCAGTCTAAGATGTTATGATAACTGATCCCAACACATAAAAGTAATTGCCAAGCCTCTTGTTAGAGTATCATTGGGGCAAAGTTCCAAAAGATCTTAGAAATATATGTGTACACACCATAAACCAACACAGTTTTCCCTTAGGAACTTTGTATTCAGGTTAACAGATGGAAAATTATTTGTATCCTACCTATTTGTAGGAGATGAGAATACAAAAAAAAATGCAATTCCTTTTATTTTGTTTCTTAAATGATGAAAGCCTTTTTTAATTAAAAAAAAATTAGAGAGTTGCTTGCAGCACTAGTGAAAATATCACTAGGATACATGGTATATGTACATGTTCATTGAGATATTGGCACATAGCTTTGGGGGTTCCTTAATGCAATGCAAGTCTCTTTGTGTTGAAACTGTATTCATGAGTGGCTTTCTAAAAAGTCACTCATCTCTCAGAGTTTAACTTTGGCTGAAAGAGGGTAAACAGCAGATTAGATCAAAACAACACATCAGTTGCTTGACTGACAAGGTATTTTCACCCCTGACTCATCCAATCAGTTTGTGCAGACACAGCAAGGAACACATGCTTGAGACAGGTTGAAGAGCTTACAGTCTATGTCACAACCACAATGATCACAATAACTCAAACTATGTCTTTGAAATTTCACACCTTTACTGATCATAGTAGAAAGAAAATGGTAACCTTCTTAAATGTTCTTTTAATCATTTATGAGCTCTGTTTTTGTTAGAAGCATTAGTTACTTTCCCTGGGTGGCCAGATGTGTGGGTAGATCTCTGAAAGGAAACATCTTACATAAAATCTGGCATCATCTTTGCAATAATGACCTTCAACCCTCTGCTCTACTAAATTTACAAAATGCTATTGTGATTATAATTTATTTAAAGGTTAATATTTTCCAGGCATTTAATATATGACATTTCGTTTGATCACTTAATATACATTACTCATTCTATGCATATCATATTATAATCTCCATTCAACAAATACATAAGTTGAGGCACAGAGGACTTGGCAAGTGTTTAAGAGTTACTGTTTCTCATCCTTTTGTAAAGTGTATTTTTTTCTAAAATGTCAAACAAACAAACAATTCCCAAATGGCCTTCTGTCAAGCTATATACCACAACATAAGACACAAGCAAAAAAGAAACAGCAATTCAACATACAGGGTCTGTCTTTGGTAATGAGAATGGGGCAACAGTAAACCTCTAATTGCTGAAGAGGGAGGGAATCAAGAATTTGCATCCCAGAGGAATGACGCCCAAACCAACAATTTAAAGATGAACTGCTGTTATCCAAACTTGCCAGAGGGAATAACAGGGAGTAGGCAGGATACAGAGAAAGGCCAGGTCATGATGGCCATAGAGTTCATCAAGGGCAGGAACGCGAAGGAACTGTAGATGGAGAGTGTCAGCAGATGGAGAGAGGGTGGAAAGAGCTAAACTGGAATAAATCATGGAGAAGATCCCACAGGATGCTGAGTGTTACACAAAGGAGTTTTGACTTTTTTGCTAAGAGGTATAAGAATATCTTTAAACCAGTGGGCAGATTTGCATTGTCCAGTAGTCACACTAGTTAGTATGTGAAGAAGAGCAGGACCAGAGAGGTAGTTTAGTTAAAAAAAAAAAATATATATATATATATATATATGTCTATACTAATCTAGAGGAAATACGATGTGGCACTGAACTAAGGCAGTGGCCTTACCACATGCAGACATACTAGAGACAATTGTCTGTGAGGTAGAAATCAGGATATCTTTCTGATGAGACATGCTGCAGGAAAGAAAGCAGACATCAAAGTTGTTGCCTAAGCAGAAGAGGTTTAGAAGAGTAGAGAACAAGTAGCCCTGGTCTGGAAACAAGAGCCTTGACCATCTCCAACGGCCTGGTAGAGGCTGAAGACCATGGCTTCTAGTGGCCCCAGACTTCATGGAGGGATATTTCCAAAGCAGAACTTGAGGGCAGAATATAGCATTGGAGAAGGCAGATTTGCTTTTACTAGAAAAAGGAATTTTCTGAATGGGTGACAAGGAGGCAGTGGGGAAAGTTATTTGAAGTAATAATAAAGTATTGAAGGGATGGGTTGTGGAATTTAAACCACCTGAAGAGAGAAGGGAGCTGACAATATGGTTAAGTTAGATGGGCAACATTGTTGAAGGTCTTTACAATATTGAGGAGTGCTGGTAACTGGAATAAGAGCTCTAGGGATGAGAAGTTGTAGAAAGTGAGTTGAATGCTTGAATTCAGAATTTAAAGAAGTCATGGGTCAGTTTCAGATGATGACAGTCTTCTGAGTAACTGTATGGGTGAAGGCAAGGTTCATTAAGAGACGATGAGGAGAAGGGACTGATACTGTTGTGGATGGACATGAAAGTCACCCAGTATCTCAGGAAGACTTGAGGTGGAGGTGAAGACTGTGAGCCAGGTGTGAAAGCATCCTTAAAGGAGACAGGATGCCCCAGGTTTGGAGTTAAGATATTAGTTAAGATCAGGAGGTTTTCAGGGAAGGAGCTGTGTGGAAGGAAATTTGTTCGTGACAAAAAAGAGGTTTGTGGAGGAGATGGTGGAAAGTTTTGGCAGATGTGGGCAGATGAGATGTTTGTGTGTGGAAAGAGGAAGCACCAAGTGCCATGAGTTTGAGGGCACAAGCAAAGCTGGGTCAGGAAGGGGTATTCCAGCTTGGGCTTTGAGAAGCAATGAAAGTGATCTACAGTGTGGTGGATATAAGGGGACTGTAATTTTTTTCCCAGATGATTAATATGCAAATACAGTTTATGCATGCTCAGAGTTTAGGGTATGATGGGAGTGTGACCTAGTCTATTTGAGGGCAAATGGCAATAGGGCAGCAGGTTCTGGAGAGAAGTGTGTACCCCAGAAATGTTCTAAGCTGAAGTTCTGAAATGCTATGCAGAGCTTCACAGATGCGGTCAGTATGGATTTACAATACAGAGAGGATGAGCTCCACTTAGCATAGTGATTAGAATGCACTATATCCTCAAGTTTTAAAAATGGATGTGAGATCTCATTTAAGTCCAAAGTCTTTGTCACCTGCAAGCACTGGTGGTCAATCATTTAATCATCTTGTTTTCTCCACCAATTTATTTTACTAAAAACTACAAAAGGAAGAAGGGGCTTTACAGGTGGTGCCAGTGGTAAAGAAACTGCCTGTCAATGCAGGAGATGTTAAGAGATATAGCTTCAATCCCTGGGTTGGGAAGACACCCTGAAGGAAGGCATGGCAACCCACTCCAGTATTCTTGCCTAGAGAACCCCATGGACAGAGGAGCCTGGTGGGCTATAATCCATAGTGTCACACAGAGTCGGACTCCACAGCTGAAGTGACTTAGCATGCACTCACATAAAAGGAAGAAACTGAGGCACAGAAGGTTTCAATATCCTACATAAGGGTACACGATTACTTAGCTTAAAGTATGTATTGATGGCAGCAAGAACTGACAGTTCAGTTAAGTTCAGTAATGTTCAACTCTTTGTGACCCCATGGACTGCAGCACACCAGGCTTTCCTGTCCATCACCAGCTCCCAGAGTCTACTCAGGCTCATGTCCATTGAGTCAGTGATGTCATCCAACCAACTCACCCCCTTTCGTGCCCTTCATCTCCCGTCCTCAATCCTTCCCACCATCATGGTTTTTTTTCAAATGAGTCAGTTCTTCGCATCAGGCCAAAGTATTGGAGTTTCAGCTGTAGCATCAGTCCTTCCAATGAATATTCAGGACTGATTTCCTTTAGGATGGACTGGTTGGATCTCTTTGCTGTTCAAGGGACTCTCAAGAGTCTTCTCCAACACCACAGTTCAAAAGCATCATGAATGTACTCATGATGTACTCTGCATATAAGGTAAATAAGCAAGGTGACAATGAAGGTGAAGTCGCTCAGTTGTGTCCGACTCTTTGCGACCCCGTGGACTGTAACCTACTAGGCTTCTCCGTCCATGGGATTCTCCAGGCAAGAATACTGGAGTGGATTGCCATTTCCTTCTCCAGGGATCTTCCCAACCCAGGGATCGAACCCAGGTCTCCCGCATTGGAGGCAGATGCTTTAACCTCTGAGCCACCAGGGAAGCCCTGGTGACAATATACAGCCTTAATGTACTCCTTTCCTGATTTGGAACCAGTTGGTTGTTCCATGTCCAGTTCTAACTGTTGCTCAACATTCAGAAAACGAAGATCATGGCATCTGGTCCCATCACTTCATGGCAAATAGATGGGGAAACAGTGGAAACAGTGTCAGACTTTATTTTTTTGGGCTCCAAAATCACTGCAGATGGTGACTGCAGCCATGAAATTAAAAGATGCTTATTCCTTGGAAGAAAAGTTATGACCAACCTAGATAGCATATTGAAAAGCAGAGACATTACTTTGTCAACAAAGGTCCATCTAGTCAAGGCTATGATTTTTCCAGTGTTCATGTATGGATGTGAGAGTTGGACTGTGAGGAAAGCTGGGTGCTGAAGAATTGATGCTTTTTAAGAATTGATGCTTTTGAACTGCGATGTTGGACAAGACTCCTGAGAGTCCCTTGGACTGCAAGCAGATCCAACCAATCCATTCTAAAGCAGATCAGCCCTGGGTGTTCTTTGGAGGGAATGATGCTAAAGCTGAAGCTCCAGTATTTTGGCCAGCTCATGTGAAGAGTTGACTCATTGGAAAAGACTGTGATACTGGGAGGGATTGGGGGAAGGAGGAAAAGGGGATGACTGAGGATGAGATGGCTGGATGGTACCACCAACTTGATGGACTTGAGTTTGAATGAATTCTGGGAGTTGGTGATGGACAGAGAGGCCTGGCGTGCTGCGATTCATGGGGTCGCAAAGAGTCGGACATGACTGAGCGACTGAACTGAACTGAACTGATGAATATCTTCCCCTGAAATGAATTTCTATTAAAGGGGCTTACTTAAATTTATTTTTTCACTGTGCCACATAGCATCCAAGGAAACTAAGGTCCACAATCAGAGACTGAACCCGTGGCCCCTTCAATGGAAGGCAGGAATTCTTAACCACTAACTTCCACGGAAGTCCCTGAACTGTTTTGGCATTGTCAGTGAGAGAGTTGATTCTCAAGGCTAGTGCTATAAATTTCCAGCAGTCCAGTGATTTACCTTTCTGTGGGAACTTCATGACCTTGTGCTTCATTCCTGTCAGGGGGAAACTCACTACTTAAAGCTGATGCCATGGGAAAGGTATCTTAGCAATACTCACAGCCCCCTTCATTGCTGCTGCTGCTTCTGTGATGGATAGTGTTTCACTGGTGGTGGTTCCTCTTAGGGAGAGCCACACACTGAGGTCACCTGATGTCATTGCATAATTATATCTGAATATGAGAAAATCATGCTGAATGGCTTTTTACAAACTGGAAATCTGGATGTATCTGGAGAAACAGCTATTGCTAATGGTCCAAATACTTTTCCCACACAATGAACATTTATAATTTATGTGCAGCTAGCTATTTCTAAAGTGCAATGTGACATAAAACAGTTAGCCATTTCCTCTATATTATGCTGAATGGACAACCTTTGAAGACCCCTAGGAAATGTCATAACACTTTAGTTTTCCTGTCCTCAGTTCAAAGCACCATATGAAAACAGTCATTTGTCCAGCATTACTGGGCTAAACAGATGTTTCTGTAACTGAATTTCCATACAATGGGAGTATATGCCTTTAGATTTAAAAATTTGAGACAGGATTATTGTAGATTCAAGATGCTTTGTCTCTTCTTACCACTTCGGTTTGTTCTCTCTCTCCTCACCCTTAATTTCTGTAACCCTGTGAAACAATACACAGTTCCCTCAATGAACCATAGAGTTGCCATTGACACTCCACTTTTCCAGAAAGCCCTCTCTATTTCTAGTTTGTGGTGACTCAACTTTCATGATCCTGTTTTGTTTCATCTCATGTACTAAACTTATCCTGACCCTTTGTCTTCTTCCACTCTTATTACTTTAGCTCTTTCAGCCATATGGTGTCCTGTAGATACTTCAGTCATGGAAGTCATCAATCTTTGAGTTACTTATTTGTCTGGATATTAATTCCTTGTGACTTACTTGTCTTTTTTTGTATTCCTCAGTTCCTCAATAGCTGGATCTCCTAATACTTTACATATGCTTATAGGATCAGTAAAATCAATGCAGTGAAGCTTCCAGGGGATTCAGAGATGGGGGCACTTTGCTCCTAAGTAAATAACCCCAACTATTTGGAGAGTTGTGTATTTTGTGTCTGATTTTTTGGATTTTTTTTTCATCTTTTCCTATTTTATCAAGCCCTTGTCAGTTCTTGGAAGATGTTTGCTATGACCAGTGTGTTCTCCTGGCAAAACTCTATTAGCCTTTGCCCTGCTTCATTCTGTACTCTAAGGCCAAATTTACCTGTTACTCCAAGTGTTTCTTGACTTCCTACTTTCGCATTCCAGTCCCCTATAATGAAAAGTACATCTTTTGGGGTGTTAGTTCTAAAAGGTCTTGTAGGTCTTCATAGAACCATTCAGCTTAAGCTTCTTCAGCATTACTGGTTGGGGCATAGACTTGGATTACTGTGATATTGAATGGTTTACCTTGGAAACAAACAGAGATCGTTCTGTCATTTTTGACATTGTATCCAAGTACTGCATTTCAGACTCTTTTGTTGACCATAATGGCTACTCCATTTCTTCTAAGGGATTCTTGCCCACAATAGTAGATGTAATGGTCATCTGAGTTAAATTCACCCATTCCAGTCCATTTTAGTTCTCTAATTCCTAAAATGTTGACTCTTGCCTTCTCCTATTTGACCACTTCAAATTTGCCTTGATTCATGGACCTAACATTCCAGGTTCCTATGCAATATTGCTCTTTACAGCATCAGACTTTACTTTCATTACAAGTCACATCCACAACTGGGTGTAGTTTTTGCTTTGGCTCCGTCTCTTCATTCTTTCTGGAGTTATTTCTCCACTGATCTCCAGTAGCATATTGGGCACCTAGAGACTTGGGGACTTCATCTTTCAGAGTCCTATCTTTTTGCCTTTTCATACCATTCATGGGGTTCTCAGGGCAAGAATACTGAAGTAGTTTGCATTCCCTTCTCCACTGGACCACATTTTGTCAGAGCTCTCCACAATGACCTGTCCATCTTGGGTGGCCCTACACGGCATGCTTATTAGATTCACTGAGTTAGACAAGGCTGCAGTCCATGTGATCAGATTGGTTAGTTTTCTGTGCTTGTAGTTTTCAGTCTGTCTGCCCTCTGATGGAGGAGGATAAGAGGCTTATGGAAGCTTCATGATGGGAGAGACTGACTGAGGGGGAAACTGGGTCTTGTTCTGATGGGTGGGGATGTGCTCAGTAAATTTAATCCAGTTTTCTGTTGATAGGTGGAGCTGTATTCCCTCCCTGTTATTTCAGTTCAGTTCAGTTGCTCAGTCATGTCTGACTCTTTGCGACCCCATAAATTGCAGCACACTAGGCCTCCTTATCTATCACCAACTCCCGGAGTTCACTCAAACTCATGTCCATTGAGTTGGTGACGCCATCCAGCCATCTCATCCTCTGTTGTCCCCTTCTCCTCCTGCCCCCAATCCCTCCCAGCATCAGGGTCTTTTCCAATGAGTCAACTCTTCACATGAGCTGGCCAAAGTATTGGAGTTTCAGCTTTAGTATCATTCCTTTCAAAGAACACCTGGGACTGATCTTCAGAATGGATTGGTTGGATCTCCTTGCAGTCCAAGGGACTCTCAAGAGTCTTCTCCAACACCACAGTTCAAAAGCATCAATTCTTAGGTGCTCAGCTTTCTTCACAGTCCAGCTCTCACATCCATACATGACCACTGGAAAACCATAGACTTGACTAGACAGACCTTTGTTGCCAAAGTAATATCTCTGCTTTTGAATATGTTATCTAGGTTGGTCATAACTTTTCTTCCAAGGAATAAGCGCCTTTTAATTTCATGGTTGTGATCACCATCTGCAGTGATTTTGGAGCCCAAAAAGATAAAGTCTGACACTGTTTCCACTGTTTCCCCATCTATTTGCCATGAAGTGATGGGACCAGATGCCATGATCTTCGTTTTCTGGATGTGGAGCTTTAAGCCAACTTTTCACTCTCCTCTTTCACTTTCATCAAAAGGCTTTTTAGCTCCTCTTCACTTTCTGCCATAAGGGTGGTGTCATCTGCAAATCTGAGGTGATTGATATTTCTCCCGGCAATCTTGATTCCAGCTTGTGTTTCTTCCAGTCCAGCATTTCTCATGATGTGCTCTGCATATAAGTTAAAGAAGCAGGGTGACAATATACAGCCTTGACGTACTCCTTTTCCTATTTGGAGCCAGTCTGTTGTTCCATGTCCAGTTCTAACTGTTGCTTCCTGACCTGCATACAGGTTAAACCTATTATTCCCTGTTATTTACCTGGGGCTAAACTATGGTGGAGGTGATGAAGATAATAGTGACCTCCTTCAGAAGGTCCCATGCATGTACTGCTACACTCAGAGCCCCCAACCCTGCAGCAGGCCACCACCAACACACGCCTCCACTGAAGACTCCTGGACACTCCCCAGCAAGTCTGGGTCAGTCTCTTGTGGGGTCCCTGCTCCTTCCTCCTGGGTCCTGGTGCACACAAGGTTCTGTTTGTGCCCTCCAAGAGTCTACTTCCCAGTCCTGTGTGAGTTCTGGCAGCTCTGTGGTGGGGTTAATGATGACCTCATCCAAGAGGGCTTATGCCATACCCAGGTCTGCTGCACCCAGAGCCCCTGCCCCTGTGGCAGGCCACTGCTGACCCATATACCACAGGAAATGCTCAATCACAGTTCTGTTTCAGTATCTGTGGAGTCTCTGGGTCCTAGTGCACACAAGGTTTGTTTCAGCCCTCTGAACATCTCTGGCTGGAATGGGGTTTGATTCTAAACATGCATTTGCTCCTCCTACTGCCTTTCTGGGGCTTCTCCTTTGCCCCTGGAAAGGAGTATCTCCTCATAGTCACTCCAGGGATGTGCAGTTGCTGCTCCAGTTTGGTCATAGCAAACACCCTCTTCCAAAAACACAAGAGAAGACTCTACTTATGGACATCACCAGATGGTCAATGATGAAATCAGATTGATTATATTCTTTGCAGTCAAATATGGAAAGCTCTATACAGTCAGCAAAAACAAGACCAGGAGCTGACTGTGGCTCAGATCATGAACCCCTTATTGCCAAATTCAGACTTAAAATGAAGAAACTAGGAGAAACCACTAGACCATTCAGGTATGAACTAAATCAAATCCCTTATGATTATACAGCGGAAGTGAGAAATAGATTTAAGGGATTAGATCTGATAGAGTGCCTGATGAACTATGGACGAGGTTCCTGACATTGTACAGGGGACAGGGATGAAGACCATCCCCAAGAGAAAGAGATGCAAAAAAAGCAAAATGGCTGTCTGAGGAAGACTTACAAATAGCTGAGAAAAGAAGAGAAGCAAAAAGCAAAGGAGAAAAGGAAAGACATACCCATTTGAATGCAGAGTTCCAAAGAATAGCAAGGAGAGATAAGAAAGCCTTCCTCAGCAATCACTGCAAAAAAAATAGAGGGAAACAATAGAATGGGAAAGACAAGAGATCTCTTCAAGAAAATTAGAGATACCAAGGGAACATTTCATGCAAAGATGGGCTCGATAAAGGACAGAAATGGTACGGATCTAACAGAAGCAGAAGATATTAAGAAGAGGTGGCAAGAATACACAGAAGAATTATACAAAAAAGATCTTCATGACTGAAATAATCACAACAGTGTGATCACTCACTGAGAGCCAGACATCCTGGGATAAGAAGACAAGTGGGCCTTAGGAAGCATCACTACATACAAAGCTAGTGGAGGTGATGGAATTCCAGTTGAGCTGTTTCAAATCCTAAAAGATGATGCAGTGAAAGTGCTGCACTCAATATGCCAGCAAATTTGGAAAACTCAGCAGTGGCCACAGGACTGGAAAAGGTCAGTTTTCATTCCACTCACAAAGGAAGGCAATGCCAAAGAATGTTCAAACTACCACACAATGGCACTCATCTCACACACTAGTAAAGTAATGCTCAAAAGTCTCCAAGTCAGGCTTCAGCAGTACATGAACAATGGACTTCCAGATCTTCAAGCTGAATTTAGAAAATGCAGAGAACCAGAGATCAAATTGCCAACATCTGCTGGATCATTAAAAAAGCAAGAGAGTTCCAGAAGAACATCTATTTCTGCTTTATTGACTATGCCAAAGCCTTAGACTGTGTAGATCACAACAAACTGTGGAAAATTCTTCAAGAAATGGGAATAGCAGAAGACCTGACCTGCCTCTTGAGAAACATGTATGCAGGACTTTAAGCCAACTTTTTCACTCTCCTGTTTCATCAAGAGGCTTTTTAGTTCCTCTTCGCTTTCTGCCATAAGGGTGGTGTCATCTGCATATCTGAGGTTATTGATATTTCTCCCGGCAATCTTGATTCCAGCTTGTGCTTCTTCCAGCCAAGCGTTTCTCATGATGTACTCTGCATATTATAAACCCAACTTTATAAGCATGAAAATTTAAAGACAACAACAGTGAGATTGATAACTGTGGGGTATAAATTCTAAAAGGTAGTCTTTTGGACTCTGTGGGAGAGGGCGAGGGTGGGATGATTTGGGAGAATGACATTGAAACATGTATATTATCATATGTGAAACGAATCACCAGTCCAGGTTTGAAGAATGATACAGGATGCTCAGGGCTGGTGCACTGGGATGACCCAGAGGGATGGTATGGGGAGGGAGGTGGGAGGGGTTTCAGGATGGGGAACATGTGTACACCCATGGCGGTTCATGTTGATGTATGGCAAAATCACTATATTATTGTAAAGTAAAAAAAAAAAAAATATATATATATATATATATATACACAAAATGGTGAAATAAATGAATAAAAAAATGAAAGCAAAAAAATAAATAAAATGTAGTATATACATTTTGGAATTTCAGTAAAATCTTAAATTTAATAACAACATTTTATTGCTTTTTATTATTAAAAAGAATGAAACAAAACATAGTCGGTAGCAGTTTTGAGGTCAAAATTGTATCAAATATCTATATGTTACACAGAGAGCATAATGTATGAGCTGAAGTAGTGAATTTCAACTTTCTGTCTCTCCTGAGGTGTTAGTAATTATCATTTATTCATTTGCTCATAAAGCCTTCCAAGACACTGAAGGACATAAAGCTTTACGGTGAACAGTGCCTAGCTTCAGTGGTTTATAATTAGACTGGAAAGACAAGCTGTTTTATTCCCCAAGTACATGTTGGGTCTTTCTGTTTCCTGTTTCCTTCAATCACTTTCCCCACTTCTCAAAAGCTTTTTCTGATACTTTCTCAGTATAAATCACAGGTATTCTTAAACAAAGATTTCATATATGTCCACTTCTAGTGAATTTTCAAGTTGATTGCCTCTGCTCTGTGCTGTGTTATCCACTAGGTACATAAGTAGGACTCCAGGAGAAGAAACCAACATGTCCATATCCAATATGACTCCACTTGCCTCTTTTCAGCTGGATCTCACTTACTCTTTAAGACTAATAACACTGAATTTATTGGCTAATTTAGTTATTATGAGGGGAGTGACTGAGTGAAAGTCGCTCAGTCGTGTCTGACTCTTTGTGACCCCATGGAGTCCATGGGATTCTCCAGGCCAGAATACTGGAGTGGGTAGCCTTTCCCTTCTCCAGGGGATCTTCTCAACCCAGGGATCAAACCCAGGTCTCCCACATTGAAGGCAGATTCTTTATCAGCTGAGCCACAAGGGAAGCCCAAGGATACTGGAGTGGGTAGCCTATCCCTTCTCCAGTGGATCTTTCCAACCCAGGAATTGAACTGGGGTTTCCTGCATTGCAGGCAGATTCTTTATCAACTAGAAGGCAATGGCACCCCACTCCAGTACTCTTGCCTGGAAAATCCCATGGACAGAGTAGCCTGGTAGGCTGAAGTCCATGGAGTCACTAAGAGTTGGACACGACTGAGTGACTTCACTTTCACTTTTCACTTTCATGCATTGGAGAAGGAAATGGCAACCCACTCCAGTGTTCTTGCCTGGAGAATCCCAGAGACGGGGGAGCCTGGTGGGCTGCCGTCTCTGGGGTCGCACAGAGTCGGACAAGACTGAAGTGACTTAGCAGCAGCATCAGGGAAGCCCCATTATGAGAGAAACAGGTTCTAAATGGGAAAATGAGATGGAAAAAAAAATTAATCCCATATTGCAGCTTTTCCTGGGCTCTCCCTGTATTTTTTAGGAAGATAGTAACATTGATTCACAATTGGCATTTATGACTAAGATTTTACATTGGCTCTGGTGAAAGCTATCAGCAATTTACTGCCCAAGCTTCTTTACCCCACTCTCCTTGTGAAGAGCTTCCCAAGTAGCACTAGTGGTAAAGAACCTGCCTGCCAATGCAGAAGATGTAAGAGACATGGGTTCGATCTCTGGGTTGAGAAGATCCCCTGGAGGAGGGTATGGCAGTCCACTCCAATATGCTTGCCTGGAGAATCCCATAGTCAGAGGAGCTTGGCAGGTATAGTCCACAGGGTAACAGAGTCTGACGAGACTGAAGCAACTTAGCATGCTCGTACACTCCTTGTGAAAGGTAGTAAATTGTGCAAAAAAAAAAAAAAAGCTCTGAGGATTTGATAATGCAGAGTAGAACCAGAGAGGACATAACCAACTAATCTCCAAGACCCTTTATGGCTCTGAGCCTGTAAACAGCCAGAAGCCAGTCTCTCCTTTCAGTGGGGCATGCAGTAATATTAGGTTGGTGCAAAAGTAACTGCAGTTTTGCACTGTTGAACTTTGCTGTTTGATATTAAAATACATTCTTAAATGTGGTTATGTTAAACATCATTTTAATGCACATTTCTCTTTTTTTTCTGCTAATGACTTATTATTTGTTGTTTATTTTGTATTGGGAAATGATGTTAGACAAAAAGAAAATCTGAGTGATTTTCTTATTCAAGTTCCAAATGGGTCATAAAGCAGTGGAGACAACTGGCCCAGGAACTGCTAATGAACATACAGTGCAGTGATGGTTCAAGAAGTTTTGCAAAGGAAATGACAGCCTTGAAGAAGAGGAGTGCAGTGGCTGGCCATTGAAAATTGACAGTGACCAACTGAGAGGATCATCAAAGCTGATCCTCTTACAACTACATGAGAAGTTGCCCAAGAACTCAAAATTACCATTCTATGGTCATTTGGCATTTAAAGCTAATCAGAAAAGTGAAAGAGCTCAGTAAATGGGTGCCTCATGAGCTGACTAAATTAAAAAAAAATCATCATTTTGAATGACCATCTCCTATTCTATGCAACAACAATGAACCATTTCTCGATCAGATGTGACATGCAATGAAAAGTGTATTTTATACAACAAGTAGCAACAATCAGCTCAGTGGTTGGACTGAGAAGAAGCTCCAAAGTATTTCCCAAAGCTAAACTTGCACCAAAAAAAGGTCATGGTCACTGGTGGTCTGCTGCTGGTCTATTCCACTACAACTTTCTGAATCCTGGTGAAACCATTATATCTGAGAAGTATGCTCAGCAAATTGATGAGATGCACCAAAACCTGCAATGCCTACAGCTGGGATTGGTCAACAGAAAGGACCCAGTTCTTCTCCACAACAACACCTGACCACACAACCAAAACTTCAAAAGTTGAGTGAATTGGGCTATGAAGATTTGCCTCATCGGCTGTATTCACCTGACCTCTTGCCAACTGACTACCACTTCTTCAAGCATCTTGACAACTTATTGCAGGGAAAATGCTTCCACAACCATCAGGAGGCAGAAAATGCTTTCTAAGAGTTTGTTAAATCCCAAAGCATGGAATTTTACTAGGCTCCTCCCTCCATGGGATTCTCCAGGCAAGAGTACTGGAGTGGGGTGCCATTTCCTTCTCCAGGGGATCTTCCCGACCCAGGGATGGAACTCGGGTCTCCTGCATTCCAGACAGACGCTTTAACCTCTGAGCCACCAGGGAAGCGAGGCCATTACATTACAGGAATAAACAAACTTATTTCTCATTGGCACAAATGTGTTGATTGTAATGGTTCCTATTTGATTAGTAAGGAGGTATGTGAGCCTAGTTATAACGATTTAAAAATCACGGTCTGAAACTGCGCTTATGTTTGCACCAACTTAATATGTTCTCACATTATTATGAACCTATAAGAGATAAAGAGATGCATAAAGTTGATTATTCACTATTATTTTTCCTTACCAGGTCATAGGATAAGATAAGGAAATTAGTAACATGGTGACTGATGCTGAATAGAAAAAGGATTTGAACACTCAAGGCAGGAAAAGAGGAGAAAAGGGATGCAAGAGGGAGACGGGTAGATGGTAAGTGGACAAACAAATAAAATGTACACAAGAAAGCACAGAAAACAAGAAAAGTTAACAATAGTAAGTGTGATAGAGTTGTATGTAGAAGTTCTCAAGTATTCTTTTAAAATTCATAATATACTTCTTTCTGAAAAAGCCTTGGTGAGGTTTTATAATAAATTAAAGGCATATTATAGAACCATCAATACAAGGGTCAAAAACAGAGGTAGAAGTGATACCCAGGAAATCTGTGATAGAGAAAATTTCTAAAATGGAAATCTCTCAAATTGAGCTTTACGAGAGCTAAAGAAATTACGCACACGTATGCACACATTCACTGCAGTGGAGGGGACAATACAGTGAAATGCCAATTTTCCTCAATCCTCAACTGCAATAGGAATCCAGATTTTATGTCTTTATATAAAGATCCTTACATAATGTAATAAATATAATACAGTAAATGGTATCATCAGTGATTGTTTACAAAAACACAGATACATTATATGCTGTAATGTTAAAAGTGAGGGAAATGTTTAAAAAGTGAACATCTAAGAAAAAAGCAGATAAATAATCAGGGGGAAAGTGAGGAAAAGATAAACATTAAAGTGGAATGTATGGAGAGAGGATAAATAAAAAAATAAAAGAAAATATTATGAGAACTCAAAATGTTACAATACTTAAATCTTAAATACTTAAATCTTAAAGGACAGAAAGGAAATAATGATAAATCAAATCTTTAGATAATACTCTTTAAATATTTGAAAAGAAGCTTTTTCTTCAATGAAGTCAAGGAGAGATCCATTATAGAGTGAATGAATGCTTCTCTATAAAGAATTGTAGAATGTCTAAAATGAGGATTAGAAAACACATGAAACATAAGCAAAAGTCTAACAAAATGTGTTTTATTTTTGTTTATTATTGTAAGCTAAAATTTCATTTCAAAGTGATGCAGCTGTTTCTCCAATTGCAGTGCTAAAGAAGGCAAATCAGATTTAATTTATGTGTTTACGCCACTCCCAATAATAATAATTCTGATATGAAAACTAAGATGGCAATTATAGAGATGGTCTAAAAGGAAAATCAGAACAACATTCCTTCTAATTAGAGGCACCTATTGCAGATGAAATAGTGAAAATAATATAGCAATGTTTCCTTAAATAAAGCCTATACCTCATTGATTACATCATCCACCACCCTATTTTTTTTTAAGGGTAAATCATTACTCAATTAATTCAACAACTATGAAAACCTACAACAGGCCAGGTTTGGAGGATGGACAGAACTCATACAAAGATGAATATGACATAGTGATTATACTATAGCTAATTCTCCCTAGCTTCTAGGTAAACAAATGTGATTTTCCAATACATGTTTCAGATTATCTCATGGGACTGAAAAAGAAAGGATATATCTTCTTTCCAGAATATCTCCTGATTTGGAAATCATAATTGTGCTTGCCACATTTTCTATTGTTTGGTGTCATGCTGTACTGAATTCACTGAGGCTAGTCACTGGCAGTGTGGACAAGAATTCTGTCACAAAGAATAATAGCACGCATTTCTCTGTCGGCCTACTTCCCTGAGCTCCTGAGAATTTTGCACAATTTCCTCTCTCAATTTATCAATTGTGACCAGCATTTGGAACCTGTTGACATATGTGGATCTAAAGAAGAAACTCCAGTTAAAAGTTACGAGGTCCCCAATCTCCCTATTAAAAACAAACAAACAAATATATTCCAGCCCTTCAAAAGTCTTTGAGTTTCTTAAAAATATACATATGTGACACCAAATGCAATCAATATGCCCAAATTACTGATCACTTCAATTTAAAACCTATCATTCAATTCAGGAAAGGTAAATTAGTCATGTCAAAGATTCATTATAGTCTCAGCACTTGAAAATTGAACAGACTTTTCTCAGTGAATATTCAGTAAATTAATCTTATGGTGTGCATGCATAGCTGAAATTAATTAATCCCACTGAACCTAAGATTCATAATGCATGGATGTACTTTGTGACTTTAAGCAAGTAATGTAACTTTACGAAGCCATTTCTCCTTATTTTCTGCTTTCCCTAAACTATAAAAAGGAGCCCTGCAATCGCTACACATCTCTTTTCCCAAATATGACTCTTTTCTCTCCAAGTGTATTTCTTAGAGGAATGATGTGAGCATTGTAGTAGAAGTCTGTAAGTTAATTCATGATCTTGCTAACACAAAAGATCTGTAAGTCATGCTATGGATTTTGCATGGATGTTTTGGTGGATGTATCGACCAATCCCTCCCTCTAGTCCACTAAGATATCACATAGGAGCTTAATTCTTTCTGTTCTGAAAAGAAATCGATGGTCCTCTAAAAAGAACTAAAAGTACCCATGGACTTAATTTTCCATTCACTCAGCAGAGTCTACTTCATTACAATAATAAACATTTAACTGTAACTTACAGTTTACCCAAAACCTGTTATTTGCTTTATCTCTTCTGTTACCTTTCTGTATAGGAGATAAGGTAAGTTTTAATATTCCTATTTTACAAATAAGGAAACTGAGGCTCAAAAGCCCACTGCTTACTAAAGCCATCTAACACATTGTCAAGGGAATGCTTGAATCAGCAAACACCGTGTTCCTGCTCCTGTATAATTCTGCCTCTCCTTTCTGTATGTTACTGGGGTTTATTCTGATTCCTTTCATGAGCTGCTCCAGGTGCAGGTCATGATGCTCCTACATCATTCTACTTTCAGACGTGGAAGAAGTGAAGTGATTTCCAGGTGGGGACACAGTGTAAAAGCCTTCTAGCACCCTTCAAAGAACCCTGCTCTGCCTTTCGGAAACAAGCAAGCTGACAGTGTTTATTCTTTTACTAACCACTATAATATGCAGTAACAAATGAAAGCTGTAATTGTTTTTCCCCTGAATATAACCTTTTTCTTAGATGCTGTTTTATGAATCCTTGCAATCAGCTGGAAGGTAGATGAGTCTGAGGTTGCCACTTCAGTGATTGCATAATCAGTTGAGAAAAATTGCATGAACCAAGAATGAGACTAACAATTGGTACAATAATGAAATGAAATAAAAGGAAGCAGAGGTAAGCAATTGCAAGTGTATTTTTGGACTTCTGATGCAAGATAAGAGATTGAGTTAGGCGTAAGAGGAAAGAAGGTCAAGTCATGTTTCACTTGTTTGTGTGATCTCCTGCCACAAAGTCACCCCTTTTCATTCAATCAAAACAGCACTGAAGGAAAGACCAGGTAATGAATGATCAGTAGGGCCTTGTTCTTGGTTCATTGCGCTACCAATCCAGATAGAAATAGTTTCTGTATTTTGACATGAGTTTTGGGAAATAAGCCTAAAGTGGGTAGCACACTATATTGGAAAAAGAAAGGCATTTGCAGTCAGATTCCCAGATCTGCTATCCACATGTTTTGTCATTTCTCTTCAGCTTCATTATCTTTAAAAAGTAACACCTACTTCACAGCACTGTTTTGAAAATTAAATGTCACTAAAGTGAAAGCACTTAAATACACACATGGAAATAGCTGTTCATTATCAAGTCTTCAGCAAAGTTACAATATAGGTCTCCAGTCTTGGAGGGTAGAGACAGCTCAGCTTTATTTGCTGTGAGCATAAGCTGAGAAGGAATATCTCTTCAAAAATAGATAAATGTGTTCCAGAGACCTCCTCCAGAAACTGAGAGATGACGACAGCAAGATTTCCAGATTTATTTACTTATTTTTTTTGCTTTGGAAAAGGATTCCTTTAAACAACTCCTTTTGCATAAATAGAAAACTCATATTTTGCCACCTTGAATAATAAATGGACTAATCCATAATTTATTTTTATTCTGAAACTCTCAATCAGAAATATACCAGCCACAAAGAAGGTTCTCAAAAACATGTATCATGTAAATTAATAGAATAGTTTTTTTAATATTATGAAAGTACTGGGCTAGCTATTGAATACTCATTCAGTTAGAATTCTATAAGGCATTAAATGTATTAAAACACATAAATTATAAATTCATTTTTTATAAATTAATATATAAAATCAGTTTTGCACTTGCATTCTATGTTTTTTTTCTTTTTTATTTCTGCCTAATAATAGTGAGCTAAACAGAAGCTTTGCTCCCTGTTGGTGGGAAAGAGGAGAGCTGCATGTACTCGGCAGTTGTTCCCACCAATGCAGAGTGACAGTACTATTAAGTGTGATGAAGAGACTGCACTGAAAGGACAGGAAGAGGGTGTGGGTCTGAGTTCCTTCAGGATAGGGAGCAGGATTTATTTTCTTTATATCTCTCAAAGCAATATTTTTTCCTTACTGTGGTATACATGGGTCAGTGAAGGGTCATTTCCTTGAGCACATTTAGAAAATAACAAGTGAAAACTATAAATATAATTTCACTTATCTTTTGCACTCAACTGAGTACTCTACATTGCAAGTGACTAAGATTAAAAACAGATCTACTCTCATTTATTAAAGAAGGAAACCATTCACAGATTTTCATCTTTTAATTATTGTCCATAAAATATTTATAAAACATGTCAAAAATTCAGTGGTCCCCAACCTTTTTGGCACCAGGGGCCTATTCCATGGAAGACAATTTTCCATGGGCTGGCGTGAGTGGGGGATGGTTTCAGGATGATTCAAGCACATCACATTTATTGTGCGTTTGATTTCTGGTCTAAGGCTGCCGCTGATCTGACAGGCAGCACTGGTCCATATCGTAAGGGTTGGGGACCCCTGAAAAATTGATCGAAGCACAACAGGGAGTCTAAGCTCCTTGCGATATGTGCTCAATAAGTATTTGTTGAGCTGAATATATTTAGAAAGAGGGAATAAGTCAAACAATAACTAGTTGACTCTTTGATAGCATCCAATATTAAAGAAGAAAATATTTAAAACATAAAAAAAAACACCACTATGTTATTTAGGGAGAATGGGGTCAGAAATATTTAATTATCTTTTCTGATATTAAAAAAGTGTTTTCCTATAAAGAACTTTCACACAAAGGAATAAAAATTAAAGTCTATGCTTTAATCACATTTTTATTGCAAAGACAAAGAAATTATTCTAAATAAAAAGGGAAATCTCCATGAGCCCATTATAATTATTTTGTTTGTTGAAAGCACTGTCTATAGGGATAGATATATACTATTAGAAATGGAAGAATTTTATGGGTAACCATTTCAAAATTCAGGGGGAGCTATCGAAAAAGCAGGTGCCTTTGTCCACAGAATATCTAAAAAGCTGCCTTAAGATATTTTTCTAATCTATATTGATTAGGATACCATAATCTGTATCGAGGAGAAAAAGAAAAAACAAGTTAAATTCACCTGAATCATAAGACTACATATTTTTATGTAGTAAATGTTATGTATACATTTTTATTGTTGATTTTGCTGCTGTTATATTTAACTATCAAAGATATTATATAAGGTATATTATTAGGTTTTATATGTTCACGTATGATGTTAGTTATGTGACGTGACAAAACATTAATTTTCAATTCATACCACTGCAAAAATCCAACATTTCATGTGTTGAGTAAAAAACAATTCACTTCCCAAATGAATAATTTAGCATCATTGTGCAGTAAGGTGGTTGATTCTGTTACTTACTCTTAAACTAAGGCTGTTTAGATGGGAGTGATCAAAATAGCTGATGTTTTCTCTGAAAGTGACAGAAATCTTGAAATGTCAGGTCTGCTACTCAGGAATAGAATTTGTATACTGCAACAACTAAATTATTAAGAAAATCTAAATTAAAAACACATCAATCTAATTGACAACTCAGTGACTATAATTTGAGTGATTTCATTTGCCATTCTCTGTCTCATTTACACACACACACACACACACACGTACCCCACTTAACTTTAATTAACCACACCAAAACCTAAGTCAGTCAGAAGTTAGAAATGACTCATTACGACAAAACAACAGTAGCACAGAAAAACAGAAACAATAATAAAGAGAGTGGGTTGCCATTTCCTTCTCCACTGCGGGAAAGTGAAAGTGAAGTGCTCAGTCGTGTCTGACTCTTAGTGACCCCATGGACTGCAGTCTACCAGGCTCTTCTATCTATGGAATTTTCCAGGCAAGAGTACTGGAGTGGGGTGCCATCACCTTCTCCAAAGGACAAGTTTTCAAAGATGGCAACACGCTGTTGAATGATGAGAGGAAAGACTGAAGGCAGGCAGGTTTAGCTGTGAGTAAGTACCCACACACCTCCAATCATGTTTCTTTCTATGTCCTCCTTCAGTAAACACAACAGACGTTATTCTGGGAATCTGTGATGAAAAGGAATTTGCTATCTTCACGACTTACAGAGTTGACAGGTGTAGTAAACTAAGCCAATAAAGCATTTGGTGCTTGCATATAAGGACCTTAAAGTTCTGAAAATGATTAAAATCCTGTCTTATTTTGATATAATTACTTGGCTTCAATTCAAACTCTCAAGAAATAAGGAAGCAATAGGTCATGTGGACCTAGAATGTTACTGAAAGAAAGAATATGTATATGTTTACCATGCTGGTCAAAATCATAACTAATTAACATTTACTGAGCATTTATTGAGCTATGACACTATATGCAGAACTGGGTGATACTTTAAATATGAAGAGCAAATGAATAGAAGGGAGCGCTTTGCTTGAATTGCCTAGATATTTGGAATGCAAGGTTCCATTTGTTTTTTCCTATACACTTGTTCCCCTAGCCCTAGTCCCAACTCCTCAACTTGGCATATGTCATTACTCACCCAACTACTCTTGGAGTATGTGTGATTTTTATTTTGAAGGTAAAACTTACTCATCCAATAACACTTCTTTAACCTGTTGTTAGTTATACTCTGCAAATGATCTAGAACATGATGATTTCAGTATCTTAAATTTAGCCTTTCCCTAACAAAAATGGTTGTTTATCCATATAGATTTGTGTCATTTACATGAGAAATGGGCATAAATGTGCATGCAAATTAAAGAAGAAAGCGTATCTATGGTGCACACTCAAGCAGGTTTGTGTATAAAACTTTTGGTAGACATGCTCAAGAACGTGTTTCTGCATGCTTATGTATATGTTTATATATGTGCTGGGCAGGCATATATATACATGGAGAAGATCTTGAGATGCAATTTAGCATACTTATCAACCTGAACTCTGTAGCTAAATCTTTTGCATTCCAACCTCAGGACCAATATTTAAATGCTGTGTAACCCTGAGTAATTTATTTGAATTCTCTTTGCCGTATTGTCTCATCTATAAAGTGGGCATAAAATTTTACCTACTTTAAAAGATGCTTACTCCTTGGAAGAAAAGTTATGACCAACCTAGATAGCATATTCAAAAGCAGAGACATTACTTTGCTGACTAAGGTCCGTCTAGTCAAGGCTATGGTTTTTCCTGTGGTCATGTATGGATGTGAGAGTTAGACTGTGAAGAAGGCTGAGGGCCGAAGAATTGATGCTTTTGAACTGTGGTGTTGGAGAAGACTCTTGAGAGTCCCTTGGACTGCAAGGAGATCCAACCAGTCCATTCTGAAGGAGATCAGCCCTGGGATTTCTTTGGAAGGAATGATGCTAAAGCTGAAGCTTCAGTACTTTGGCCACCTCATGCGAAGAGTTGACTCATTGGAAAAGACTCTGATGCTGGGAGGGATTGGGGTAGAAGGAGAAGGGGACAACAGAGGATGAGATGGCTGGATGGCATCACTGACTCGATGGATGTGAATCTGAGTGAACTCCGGGAGTTGGTGACGGACAGGGAGGCCTGGCATGCTGCAATTCATGGGGTCACAGAGTCGGACACGACTGAGTGACTGAACTGAACTGGAGTTGTAATGAGGATTAAATAAAGTATCTTTGGACTCTATGGGAGAGGGATAGGGTGGGACAATCTGAGGGAATGGCACTGAAACATGTATAATATCATATAAGAAACGAATCGCCAGTCCAGGTTCCATACAGGATGCTTGGGGCTGGTGCACTGGGATGACTCGAAGGGAAGGTACAGGGAGGGAGGTGGGAGAGGGGTTCAGGATAGGGAACACATGTACGCCCGTGGCGGATTCTGTTGATGTGTGGCAGAACCAATACAATATTGTAAAGTAAAAAAAAAAAAAAAAAAATTACTTTAAAATAAAATAAAACTAATCAAATGTGAAAAAAAAAGTCTAAGCCCTGACACATAGTAATCATAAATATTGTCTTTTATTCTCTCATCTTCTCCCAAAAAGGACACATGCTCTGATAAATAGAAACGTGCTCCCCATGTATGTCTCAGAGAACAACACCGTCTATGCCTTGTGTGCATTTATTATTTCCTCCTTTTCCTCACCCTCATAAAATGTTAACACCTTCCTCATCATTAGAATAAATAGTAGTGATAATGGCTGGAAGCAATTCTCGAGCCCAGAGAAATCATGAGTCAATGAAATGAAAGTTCAGTGAGCATCACATATGCCCATGCTAAGCATGTGCTGTCTGCTAAGTTGCTTCAGTCATGTCCCACACTCTGCAACCCTATGGACTGCAGCCTGCCAGGCTCCTCTGTCCATGGGAGAGGAGGCAAGAATACTGGAGTGGGTTGCCATGCCCTTCTCCAGGCGATCTTCCTGAACCAGGAATCAAACCCATGTTTCTTACGTCTCTTGCATTGGCAGGTGGGTTCTTTACCAGCACCACAGCCAGATTCCAGCTGATAAGCATAGTAAATGTATTAGCACAACAGCACTTATAAAAATAAAGTGGAAAATCTAGGCAAAGACTTGTCAACTCTTTGACAAAACAAACCTATAAACCCACAATTCAAAATACTTTTAAAACTTCCTTGCTGTTCAATGCCAGTATAAGTTGTTCTAGCATTTTGAATTCTGTGCATATTAAGGCATTCTCACCTACATATTAGAGGTACAGGTTTATCTTTTATCCTCCAAGTCTTCTCTCATATCTATTTTGCCTCTTCCTTTCACTGACATATGCAGATTTTTAGATAGTAAAAATAGATTTCCTGCTTGTGCTTTGCAGGATATACATCAACCAAGCAACTTAGATTTGGAGATAAACATTGATCCTGTCAAAAATTCCACTTTGAATCAGGATCCGTTTTGTCCTTTTGGAAAAATAATCATTCAAAATTTAGTCACTACATATAAGCATATTGATATGATCAAAGTGATGAGATAAAAATTCTTCAATAACTATTAATTAGTCAGAATGGTCGATTCTACCTAATGTGCCAGGGTAAAGGGTATCACCTCTGTTATGCAAGTGCTTCAGTTTTCCAACTTACAGGTCTGTAAAATCTTTACCACCAGTTGTTAAAAAATTTAAAAGGCTATCATAATGCAATCTGAAAATTATTTATAAATAAACACAACTTCTTATGCCCTATGCTCCTTTGCCTTTAATCCAAAACTGCTAATGCATTGAAGTATTGTACCATATTTAAGAATAGGCACCATGTAACTGTACCGTTTTGTCTCCTAGATGTTTGATCATGAGCAGATTACTAAAGGCTCAATTATCTTGTCCCCTAAAAGAAGGATGATGATTAAAACTGTAATCTCACACAGTTGTTCTGAGAATTAAATGAGATAATGAGCTTAGAGTTTCAGGCATATATTAAGTCGTCAAGCATTTAGTAGCTGTTATTTTTCCTATTCTCTATGTCTAAGATGCTCTTTTCCTATTTCCAAGTAGAAACTGACATTCATGTTCAAAGGTAAACACAACTTCAGTTCAGTTCAGTTCAGTCACTCAGGCATGTCCGACTCTTTGCGACCCCATGAATCGCAGCACGCCAGGCCTCGCTGTCCATCACCAACTCCCAGAGTTCGCTCAGACCCACATCCATCGAGTCAGTGATGCCATCCAGCCATGTCATCCTGGGTCGTCCCTTTCTCCTCCTGCCCCCAATGCCTCCCAGCATCAGAGTCTTTTCCAATGAATCAACACTTCGCATGAGGTGGCCAAAGTACTGGAGCTTCAGCTTTACCATAATTCCTTCCAAAGAAATCCCAGGGCTGATCTCCTTCAGAATGGACTGGTTGGATCTCCTTGCAGTCCAAGGGACTCACAAGAGTCTTCTCCAACACCACAGTTCAAAAGCATCAATCTTCGGTGCTCAGCCTTCTTCAGAGTCCAACTCTCACATCCATACATGACCACTGGAAAAACCATAGCCTTGACTAGATGGACCTTTGTTGGCAAAGTAATGTCTCTGCTTTCAACATGCTATCTAGGTTGGTCATAACTTTTCTTCCAAGGAGTAAGTGTCCTTTAATTTCATGGCTGCAGTCACCATCTGCAGTGATTTTGGAGCCCCCCAAATAAAGATCTTCATGACCAAGATAGTCATGATGGTGTGATCACTCACCTGGAGCCAGACATCCTGGAATGTGAAGTCAAGTGGGCTTTAGAAAGCATCACTACAAACAAAGCTAGTGGAGGTAATGGAATTCCAGTCGAGCTATTTCAAATCCTGAAAGATGATGCTGTGAAAGTGTTGCACTCAATATGCCAGCAAATTTGGAAAACTCAGCAGTGGCCACAGGACTGGAAAAGGTCAGTTTTCATTCCAGTCCCAAAGAAAGGCAATGCAAAAGAATACTCAAATTACCACACAATGGCACTCATCTCACACGCTAGTAAAGTAATGCTCAAAATTCTCCAAACCAGGCTTCAGCAATACGTGAACTGTGAACTTCTAGATGCTCAAGCTGGTTTTAGAAAAGGCAGAGGAATCAGAGATCAAATTGCCAACATCCACTGGATCATGGAAAAAGCAAGAGAGTTCCAGAAAAACATCTATTTCTGCTTTATTGACTATGCCAAAGCCTTTGACTCTGTGGATCACAATAAACTGTGGAAAATTCTGAAAGAGATGGGAATACCAGACCACGTGACCTGCCTCTTGAGAAACCTGTATGCAGGTCAGGAAGCAACAGTTAGAACTGGACATGGAACAACAAACTGGTTGCAAATAGGAAAAGGAGTATGTCAAGGCTGTATATTGTCACCCTGCTTATTTAACTTCTATGCAGAATACATCATGAGAAACATTGGACTGGATGAAGCACAAGCTGGAATCAAGATTGCTGGGAGAAATATCAATCACCTCAGATATGCAGATGACACACCCTTATGGCAAAAAGTGAAGAGGAACTAAGAAGCCTCTTGATGAAAGTGAAAGAAGAGAGTGAAAAAGTTGGCTTAAAGCTCAACATTCAGAAAATGAAGATCATGGCATCTGGTCCCATCACTTCATGGGAAATAGATCGGGAAACAGTGGAAACAGTGTCAGACTTTATTTTTGGGCTCCAAACCCAAGTTATTCCTTTGTAAACCCTTTGTGACATCTCCAAGGAAGTCAAGCAGATTTTTCCTTGTGGAGAAATACAGAAGCATTATTAAGGAAAGGCAGAATGTTATCAGTAGAAGAAACAAGAAAAAACTGGGTAAGGGAGGGACTCTGTCTTGCCTAGTGAACTCTTTTTTGGTCTTTGCTGAATCCCTGATAGCACCTTCATAGTCTGAGGAGATGAAACTTTTGAAATAGAAAGCTAGACATTTACAAAACTTTTTAAAAATGTAGAATTGAGGTGTTTTTGTTGGAAATTTTGGATTGTCTCCTCTCTGATTCTTTTCCTGGTAATGTCTATTTCATAGGTACTTTTGGATGAAACGGAGTGCAGAATACAACCATGTGACAAGATTGGCTTGGAGACTCAAGAAAGAGGTCAAACAGGGCACTTTGAATTTCATTTTTAAAATATATTCCTTTGTCATATAATCCAGCAATTCACTGCTTGGCTTATATCCAGAGAAAACTCTAATTCCAAAAGATACATGCTCCCCAATGTTCGTAGCAGCACTATTTACAATAGCCAAGACATGGAAGGAACCTAAATGCCCATCAACAGTTGAAAAGATAAAGATGTAGTACAGATACAATGAAATGCTACTCAGCCACAAAATAGAATGAAATAATGCCATTTGCAGCCACATGGGTGAAAATAGAGATTATCATATTAAGTCAAACAGTGAAAGATAAATATATGATATCACTTATATGTGAAATTTTAAAAAATGATTCCAATTAACTTATTTACAAAACAGAAACAGACTCACGGACATACAAAGCACACTTATAGTTGCTAAAGAAAAAGTAGGTGGGAGGGATAAATTAGGAGTTTGGGATTAGCAGAAATACACTACTATATATAAAACAGACAAACAGCAAGGTCCTATTGCATATCACAGAACGATATTCAACATTCTGTAATAAATCATAATGGAAAACAGTCCAAAAAATGTACTCTTTTCTGGGTACAAAGGAAATAAGAGATCTATGGTGAAAAGTAGGAATATAACTAGAATATGCTAGAACATCACTTATTTTTTTGTTTAATAATTTGAATATCAAACAAATGAAGACCTTAGAAGATTTCACACAAACACCCTCTAGTCAAGCGATAGTGATAGGTTCCCCGGATCTGTGAAGACACAGCATTCTAGTTCTTTCCCAGAGAAGTGAACCAGCTTTTGGTCCTGGCTTCACATTATGGACTGGTCAAGAAGCACTTTCAATCTTGAAAAATAGAAAGTTTTGGATTTCAGGTTTCTATACTCATCTAAGATATCCATGTGTGAAAGCAACAGAAACTATATACATAGACATGCACAGCCTCAAGAAATAGTAAGTTCATTAATACAAACTATTTAACATTTTTCAAGAGATTGAACAAAGAATTCAGAAATAGAGAGATCCTGCTATACAAGGACTAATAATCAGAGAAACCAGCGAAACAAGGAGTAGTAAAGTAGGTGTTATACAGTACAAGGCAAATGATGCAAAATACTAGAATAAGAGAAAACATGAATAGATGTATATGCATAAATAATAAAAATACCAAATTTTAATAGCAATAATTCTATTCTAACTCTTCACATTATATCACAAAAGATATGAAAATAAGAGTGAAATAAATCTGTTAATTCAAAATGTATTACATTTAACCTTTAGCTTTTATAATTACCATAAATATAATAATAAAATATAGTTTTTCAAAGTTAAACTAAGAACAAATTAAAATTTGAAAACAGATACATATTCTCCAAATCACTATGTTGAGTGAGAGAAAGAGAGAGTTCAGAAAACCAAAGACAGAGAAGAAATGAACATACAGGTAGCACAAAATGAAAGCAGAAAAAAATGAGAGAGGAGAAAAAAATGAAAGAATTAAACTACCAATTTAAAAGCAAATACTAAAGGATCAAAAAATAAATAAAGTCTAATTATATGCCACTTAAAAAACTGACCTGAACAAAACGGTACAGAGAATTCAAAGATAAATTATGACAAGTGTATCTCAGACAAAGTAGAAAAAAATGGGTGGCAATATTAGTTTTATATAAATTAGAATTATAAGCAAAAATGTTTTAAACAAAAGAGAAAATAATAATAACTATGAATAAAGTCCAAAATATGTAAAAATAAAACAAAATCTATTGGAATATACTCTAAACAAAGTAGGTATTAGAAATGCAAATACGAATATAGATCAGGTAAGAATTTCTAAGCAAAAACAAAAGAAAATGAAAATATGATGACTGTGGGGAAGAATATAAAACATGTGAGTGTATGTAACTGGCCCTCATCTATAAAGAATAAAATCTTCTTTTCAATTATTCAAATAGCTGAAAACTGAAGAACCAAGGATAATTTCAGAAAATAGATATTATAAGGCCACATTTCTGACCAAAATTCATTAAAATTAGAAATGTATAAGAAAGTTTTAATTAAGAACAACAAAAACAAAAATACTCAACACTTCAGATATTAAAAATTAAAGTGATTATTGAGTTAAAAGAAAAAACAAAGTATAGTTTCAACACATACTACTCTCTGTTTTGAACATTTGATTTTGCTGTGTTGAACATTTGTCTTGTACTATACACTTACAAATGTATTATCTTATTTAATCTTGCTAAGCCCTATAATGTATTTTCACTATTCCTTTCACAATATGTGCATAAATAAAACCTAAGCCTATCTCCTTCCAGGATTATGCTCTTATTAACTAGACTATATTTTAAACTTTTAGATGAGACCAAAGCAATTATTAGAGACAAATCCATAAATTATAATTGATCTCTATACTAAATTAGAAGGATATTTTAAAAGAAAGAACCTAAGTGTTAAAGTCAAAAAGTTATAAAAAGAAAGGAAATAGAAATCCTCATGGAATTAGAACTAAATAAATAAATCATAAAATCAAAACCCATAGAATTAAGAAAATTAAAGCTCACAAATCTCTAGAAAACCATAACAAAAAAGCTGAGAAAAATATAACTAAAATTATGAAAAGAAAATGAAAACTCCTAACAAATTTTAGAGCAGCAAAGTTTAACAGAATCATATGTAAAATTATTTGATAAAAATTATATGTATTTTCATTAAATATATATTCAATAGTGAATCCATAATTTATCCATAATTTATCTTAATGAAATAAGATATATAAAATTTAAATAGCCAAATATCTTTGAAAATGTTATAATTAAACTTTAATTTTTTGTAAAAAATAATCTGAACTTTTTACTAAAAGTTTACAAGTGGGCCATTTGAACATATGAAGAATTGATAATCTTCATGCTCCACTAATTAATTTCAATAATCAGTGTGACTTTAATATAAATATGAGCCAAATATAACTAAAAAAGGGTTTTTAAAACTTTATCAATCTCATTTTTAACAGTAAATGCATAAATCTTTAGTAAAATAGTAGCAAGTATAATTCAACAGTTCATTAAAAGAGCAACATATCATGAAAAAGCCACTGAATTTAGAAATGCATTAATATTTGGAAAACTAAAATTGGATACATCATATAGTAGTCCCAATAAGAGTATATGCATATAAACAAAACATTTGATATAGCTAATTCCTTAATCTTTAATATATTGTTTAAATCAAACCCCACTATCCTGTCACTGGTAAAAGACTAATAGAATTCTTATTAAAATAAGACAAGAATGAATATTTCAATATGTTTTGTGTTGTAACAATAGCATAGATATACTGGCAGTTTTATAACATTAATATAAAATATCTCCCCAATTCAAAATAAAAAGAAGACATATACTTATTGCAAAGCAAGGAACACTTTTCATTATTAATGAATAACATATTTAAATATCAATTAAGCTCAATAAATGCAAATTTAGAAAAAATGCATTATATACCAGTTATTTTTAACTAGCTTTTATAAAATTGTATCTTTTATGCTTATTTCCATCTTAATAGAGTACATTCTGACACCATAGCTTTATAATGTCCACAAAAGTAACATTTTTTTTTTTTTATGCAGAGATGGGAGACTTGTTCCCATTTGTGAAAAGGGGAAGAGTAAGATTTCTTTTCAAAGAAGGTATGCATGTACATTATGGAAGACACCAATTTAATTCCTGAGAAGATGGGTTTAGAAGTGTCCGCTGCTTGTGAACAGCTCAACAGCATGGAGTCCTCCAGGTTGGTGTATCTCTAAACGTGACCCACCTGGAGATCCATGGTGTCGAACAATGAACTTTTCAAACCAGCAAGGTCTCCAAAGAGTGAGGGGAGCTCCTCTTCACCACCGTTGGTTGCAGAACACAGAACTACACCTACACTAGCCCAGTTTAGTTTCCGTCCTTTATCTTTTTTATATATCAGAATTTGCTCCATCCATTTTCCATTTCTGGCCCCATTTTAAAGCTCCCGGCCATGATGTATACCTTCCAGACTCCAAATTACTCCTGGGCTTGGACATTTGCCTTTAATCAATAAAAATAAATAAGGAAATGTATCTACCTTATCAAAAGGTCTGGAGAATGCAAAATAGTAGTTTCCAGGTAACAAATATATTACAGTATATTTTGTGGCAAAATATATACATGCATCTTGCCATGGAATTTCAAAGTTCAATGCTGAGTTTCTGACTGCAGTTGTCATCTATGGTCAGCACATAATATGGTGGAGAAAGGATGTCCAGTGAATAGTCATGTCTAAAGTCTGACACAGGGTTGGACCTGCAACTGGCTTTTAAGAACCTGGTTGTTTATGATGTGTCATTTCACACTCAGTGTTGTCCTGCACTCCCTTCAATCGAAGATGCTCCATTATCCCTGCAATTTGCTTCTAGGGCACCCGGAGCTGCATTTAACGGGAGCCTTGACATTTTTCTTTTCTGCCTTGCTTACTTCGTGCTCCTCTGCTCCTCAAAGATGGGTGTACCAGATGCTCCAGAGGCCTTCTCCAAACGTAGCCACAAGCATTTTCTGCAAACACAGCCCCTCTTCCCAGGCTGCACTGGGAATCCCTGGGTTGGGAAGATACCCTGGAGAAGGGAATAGCTACCCACTCTGTATTCTTACCTGGAAAATTCCATGGACAGAGGAGCCTGGTGGGCTATAGTCCATGGGGTCACAAAGAGTTGGACATGACTGAGCAACTAATACTTTCATTTTTACTTTTCAATAGGCTGGAGTAAGATGTAGGAAAAGAAAGTGCCTGCATGTGTGACGTGAGTTCATTAGACCAGAGAAGGATTGTGTTTAAATAATGTATGCCACCTGCTTCCAATAGTTAGAAGTATTTAACTGAGGTTATGTCCTTTATGTTTCAATTAGGGAGTTAAAAATTAAAACACTCATATCCTTTGAAGACACTACAGGTTAACCTCTAACTTCTTATGAAGTTGTACATAAATCCAAACTCTTCTGAAATTTATCAGCATTATTAATTCTGAAAATCATTCTAACTACTGGCAACTGATTGAAAAATAGATGGATTGAAAGATAGGTGGATAGATAGACAGATAAGGTTAAAAGACATTGTGTGGATCACAACAAAGTGTGGAAAATTCTTCAGGAGATGAGAACACCAGACCACCTGACCTGCTTCCTGAGAAATCTGTATGTTGGTCAAGAAGCAACAGTTAGAAACAGACATGGAACAACGGACTGGTTCCAAATCAGGAAAGGAGTACATCAAGGTTGTATATTGTCACCCTGCTTATTTAACTTATATGCAGAATACATCATGCGAAATGCTGGACTGAATGAAGCACAAGCTGGAATCAAGATTGCCGGGAGAAATATCAATAACCTCTGATGTGCAGATGGTACCACCCTTAGAGCAAAAAGGAACTAAAGAGCCTCTTCATGAAAGTAAAAAAAGAGGAGAGTGGAAAAAGCTGGCTTAAAACGTAACATTCAGTAAACGAGATCATGGCATCCTGTCCCATCACTTCATGGCAAATAGATGGGGAAACAATGGAAACAGTGACAGACTTTATTTTCTTGGGCTCCAAAATGACTGCAGATGGTCACTGCAGTCATGAAATTAAAAGATGCTTGCTCCTTGGAAGAAAAGCTATGACCAACCTAGACAGCATATTAAAAAGCAGAGACATTACTTTACTGACAAAGGTCTGCATAGTCAAAGCTATGTTTTTTCCAGTAGTCACATATGGGGGTGAGAGTTGGACCATAAAGAAAGCTGAAGACTGAAAAATTGATGCTTTTGAACTGTGGTGTTGGAGATTCTTGAGAGTCCCTTGGAATGCAAAGAGATCAAACCAGTCAATTATAAAAGAAATCAATCCTGAAAATTCACTGGAAGGACTGATGCTGAAGCTGAAGCTCCAATATTTTGGCCACCTGAGTTGAAGAACTGACTCATTAGAAAAGACCCTGATGCTGAGAAAGACTGAGGCAGGAGAAGGGGACGACAGATGATGAGATAGTTGGATGGCATCACTGACCCGATCGACATGAGTTTGAGTAAGCCCCGGGAGTTGGTGATGGACGGGGTACCTGGCCTGCTGTAGTCCATGGGGTCACAAAGAGTCGAACATGACTGAGCAACTAAAATTGATGCTTTTGAACTGTGGTGTTGGAGATTCTTGAGAGTCCCTTGGAATGCAAAGAGATCAAACCAGTCAATTATAAAAGAAATCAATCCTGAAAATTCACTGGAAGGACTGATGCTGAAGCTGAAGCTCCAATATTTTGGCCACCTGAGTTGAAGAACTGACTCATTAGAAAAGACCCTGATGCTGAGAAAGACTGAGGCAGGAGAAGGGGACGACAGATGATGAGATAGTTGGATGGCATCACTGACCCGATCGACATGAGTTTGAGTAAGCCCCGGGAGTTGGTGATGGACGGGGTACCTGGCCTGCTGTAGTCCATGGGGTCACAAAGAGTCGAACATGACTGAGCAACTAAACTGAATTGTAAAGAAAGATGACAGTATGAATGTCAGTAGTAAATGATTTTCGTATTTTGATCTAAGAAGAGGCTTTGATGATATAGAGCTTGTTGAAAGCCATGAAAAGAGCCATCATCTGGTAAGGGGAAGCTGATGTATTACAGAAGTTCTTCATTTATCTAATCAAGTTTAACTAAGAATACCATTTCATTACAGGATGAGAGAATGAGCTAACCTACTGACAATTCTTCCTATCTAGGTATGTAATGGATTAATAAAATCAGACATATATACACACTCTTCTGTCATAAAGCCTCCAGTTAAATAAACTCATATTAAAATAAATAAATAAATAAATACAGGCAGCAGGATAATATTGTGAAAAAAAAAAAAGACTGAATTTAAGTCTCATCTCAGGACTCTAACAATTTGTAACCAGCAACATCCTACCAAGTCCCTTAATCGTGATTCCATGCTCTCTGTGGAATTTGGAAATACACACAGACATCACCAAAATGACTGTGGCTTTGTAGTATAGCCTGAAGTCAGGCAAGTTGATTCCTCCAGTTCCATTCTTCTTTCTCAAGATTGCTTCAGCTATTCGAGGTTTTCTGTATTTCCATACAAATTGTGAAATTATTTGTTCTAGCTCTGTGAAAAATATCATTGGTATCTTGATAGGAATTACATTGAATTGATAGATTGCTTTGGGTAGTACACTCATTTTCAGTATATTGATTCTTCTGATCCATGAACATGGTATATTTCTCCATCTATTAGTGTCCTCTTTCATTTCTTTCAGCAGTGTTTTACAGTTTTCTATACATAGGTCTTTAGTTTCTTTAAGTAGATATATTCCTAAGTATTTTATTATTTTCATTGCAATGATGAATGGAATTGTTTCCTTTATTTCTCTATTTTCTCATTATTTGTTTATAGGAATGCAAGGGATTTCTGTGTGTTGATTTTATATCCTGCAACTTTACTATATTCATTGATTAGTTCTAGTAATTTTCTGGTGGAGTCTTTAGGATTTTCTATGTAGAGGATCATGTCATCTGCAAACAGTGAGAGCTTTACTTCTTTTCCAATTTGGATTCCTTTTATTTCTTTTTCTGCTCTGATTGCTGTGGCCAAAACTTTCAAAACTATTTTGAATAGTAGTGGTGAAAGTGGGCATCCTTGTCTTGTTCCTGACTTTAGGGGAAATTGTTTCAATTTTTCACCATTGAGGAGAATGTTTGCTGTGGGTTTGTCATATATAGCTTTTATTATGTTGAGGTATGTTCCTTCTATTCCTGCTTTCTGGAGAGTTTTTATCATAAATGGATGTTGAATTTTGTCGAAGGCTTTCTCTGCATCTATTGAGATAATCATATGTCTTTTATGTTTCAATTTGTTAATGTGGTGTATTACATTGATTGATTTGCATGTATTGAAGAATCCTTACATCTCTGGGATAAAGCCCACTTGGTCATGGTGTATGACCTTTTTCATGTGTTGATAGATTCTGATTGCTAGAATTTTGTTAAGGATTTTGCATCTATGTTCATCAGTGATATTGGCCTGCAGTGTTCTTTTTTTGTGGCATCTTTGTCAGGTTTTTGTATTAGGGTGATGGTGGCCTCATAGAATGAGTTTGGAAGTTTACCTTCCTCTACAATTTTCTGGAAGAGTTTGAGTAGGATAAGTTTTGGCTCTTCTCGAAATTTTTGGTAGAATTCAGCTGAGAAGCTGTCTGGACCTGGGCTTTTGTTTGCTGGAAGATTTCTGATTACAGTTTCAATTTCCATGCTTGTGATGAGTCTGTTAAGATTTTTGATTTCTTCCTGGTTCAATTTTGGAAAGTTGTACTTTTCTAAGAATTTGTCCATTTCTTCCACGTTGTCAATTTTATTGGCATATAATTGCTTAAAATTGGTTTTAACTACTTGATATGAATTGTGTTAATAATAAAACATCCCTTTCCTGCCTCTAGCAAACCTAGAAGCAAAAATTACTTTGAATACCCAGATGGTATATTTTTAACATTCACTGAGAGCAAGAATTAAAATTGACATGCTGTAGTTGCCTACCTGTCAAGCTTATATAAGTATATTCATAATTCACATTAAATTGCTTATGTGTTAAAATGGTAATTTTTATTGCAAAAATAAATATAACTTTCACAGAAGAGTGAAGTAGTATGACATACAAGAAAGAAGTATAAACTAGAAAATAGGACACTGGCTTCTGGTTCTGTGTTACTAATTATGTGGAGTAAGGTTGTGTAAGTAAGAATAATCTCTTACTCTCACCAGATTTTTGCTTCTTTATCGGCTAAATGATGTTTGGAGGAGACAACTTTTAAAGTTCCTTTTAGTCCAAAACATGTTTTAATTTTATAAACTATGTACCCAGATGCACATAAAAATAATTTTCTTTTTCTGTGATTCAACTTAAATTTTATAAAGTGCCTCTTCTGCCTGATACCAGTCAATGTAATTTTGGTTATGCTTGTTTTTGTTGTTTAGTGTCTAAGTTGTGTCTATTTTATGACCTCATGGATTGTAGCCTGCCGGGTCCTCTGTCCATGGGAATCCCAAGCAAGAATACTAGAGTGGGTTGCCATTTCCTTCTCCAGGGAATCTTCCAGACCCAGGCATAAAACCTGTATCTCCTGCATTAACAGGCGATTTTTTTTTTTTTTTTAATCACTGAGCCACCTGGGAAACCTTGGTTATGCTTACTAGATTTTATCTAGTGACATTTGCACACAACAAGCTAATGATTATCTCCTTTTTCACATTCATTGTGGCTTTGCTGCTAAGTCACATCAGTCATGTCCGGACCTCTGTGCGATGGCGGCCCACCAGGCTCCCAGCCCTGGGATTTTCCAGGCAAGAACAATGGAGTGGGTTGCCATTTCCTTCTCCAGTGCATGAAAGTGAAAGGTGAAAGTGAAGTCGCTCAGTCGTGTCCGACTGTCTGCGACCCCATGGACCGCAGCCTACCAGGCTCCTTCATCCATGGGATCTCCCAGGCAAGAGTACTGGAGTGGGTTGCCATTGCCTTAGTGGCATCTAATTTGTTACATTGTTGGGTGGGGTTACCAGATGACCTGTTTGTGTCTGCCCAGTGGCATCTGATGAAGTGCATACAATCTCCTGCAGGTGTCAAACAGCCTTTCAAAGTGCCGTCTGCTACTGTTTCTGTGTTGGGTACTTTATAGTCCAGGTCAGTCCTGTTGTACCTAGTTACTGTCATTACAGTCAAAGATGTTTCCAGATAACCTCTTTCTCTCCCCTGTCTCCCTGCCCTGCCTCAGTCTGTCTCTTTCAGTTAATATCTGTAACTTTTTTGGAGGCATAAAAACTAGAAGCTTCTCTATTTGCCTTCTCTCATGAAGCCAAATCTGGAAATGTGTATGTTTCCTGGACCAGCCTTTATTTATATATACCTCTTTTTAATATCTTTCATCATGGAGACCTATTAAAAACTCCTGTACCTGGTTTTGGGAAGAAGGGTAAAGTCTTTCAGATCCTCAAACCTGTCTAGCATTTGTATTGCACTCTTGGCCAGAGCAGGCTTCCCTGGTGGCCAGCTGTTAAAGAATCTTCCTGCAATGCAGGAGACCTGAGTTCAATCCCTGGATTGGAAAGATCCCTTGAAGAAGGGAATGGCTACCAACTCCAGTATTCTGGCCTGGAGAATTCCATGGACTGTATAAGCTCATCAGCTGATGGCAGATTGCATTGATATGAACTCCATTCCTACTCCAAACTTTCACAATACCTGGTCAGAGCACAGCTAGAGGGGTGGGAAGGATAACTCTCTGCTTAGAAAGTCTGTCATGGTCTAATCTTCTTGCTCCCTCCTCAGGTATTCTTTTACTTCTTCTCTCCTTGAAGGATGTCTATCTAACCTTGGAAAGGGAGGAGGGTGACTAGAACAAGACTGCATGTTTTACCATGTCTATTATTAAGCCAGAATCTTGGGTCCACAATATGAAAATGTTTGTAACTCAAAAGTCCTGTTTTCCTCAAATGTGTTACCTGGTCATTAACATTCTACCTTAAAGCTTAGTACTGAACACTGACTTGTATATTACTTGGTATAATTTTTTCATTAAAGACGTTTCACTGAGGGCAGATGCAGAGGTGGAGGGTTTTTAATTTTCGGGACTGGGGTTGGCTTTGCATATTATAAAAAAATGTATTGATACATATTTTCACATACTAGTTCAAACTAGAAAATGCTACCAATTCAAATAATTTTTTTAACATTTTATACCTTTGTATTAATTTTTATAGTAAGGTATTTTTGATAAACTATGTTATTAGGCTAACTTAGATGAATAGTAGAGACAGGTTGATTTTTTAAGGTGTATCAGTATTGCAAAATTCTGAGGTTACTTGGGCATTTTCAATAAATATTGTCTTTTATTTTTCATGTTGGTGGATGGCAGAAACCAACGCAACAGTAAAGCAATTATTTTCCAATTAAAAATAAATAAAAAATATTGTCTTTTATTTTTGTAGAAATCAAGGGCATGCCATGAACTATTAGAATTTATATTTTATTACATCTAAGAAACAAGTGATATTAAGAATATATTTTAAAACTCCCATGATTCTGTAATAAGTAGAACCACCTAATTTATAGAAAATGAGTCAAGACTTGAATAAACACTTCACAACAGAAAGGTCAATAAGCACAGAAAAAGTACTCAGCATCATTAGTCATCAGAGAAATTAAAATTATAAGTGTTTTTCAGTCGCTAAGTTGTGTCCAGGGTCACAAAGAGTCGGACACAACTTAGTGACTGAACCACAACACTTATAATCTTAATTTTTCTGATGACTAATGATGCTGAGTACATTATGACCCCAGGGCTTCCCTGATATCTCAGTTGGTAAAGAATGCAGGAGACCTGGATTCAATTCCTGGCTCGGGAAGACCTGCTGGAGAAGGGATAGGCTACCCACTCCGGTCTTCTTGGGCTTCCCTTATGGCTCAACTGGTAAGGAATCTGCCTGCAATGTGAGAGACCTGGGTTCAATCCCTGGGTTGGGAAGATCCCCTGGAGAAGGGCAAGGCTACCCACTTCAGTATTCTGGTCTGAAGAACTCCATGGACTATACAGTCCATGGTATCACAAAGAGTCAGACACGATTGAACAGCTTTCACTTTCACTTCATTTTGTGACCCCATGGACTGCAGCATGCCAGACTTCCCTGTCCTTCATTATCTCCTGGAGTTTGCTCATAATTCACGTCCATTGAGTCAGTGATACCATCTAACTATCTCATCTTCTGCTACCCTCTTCTTTTGCGTTCAGTCTTTCCCAGCATCAAAGTCTTTTCCAGTCTACCCTGAGCATTCACTGGAAGGACTGATGCTGAAGCTGAAGCTCCAACACTTTGGCCACCTGATGTAAAGTGCTAACTCACTGGGGGAAAAAAAAAAATATATATATATATATATATGTAGATAATATATATATATATATATATATATATGTAGATAAATTAATATCCAGTGCACACCAGCTAAAATGAAAATAATTGAAATAATCAAATTTGGTAAGGCTGAGGAGAGTTGGAGTTTTCATTGTTGCTCTTGGGAATGGAGAATGAGAAAACACTAAGGGGAAACTTTTTGGCGTTTCTTTTAATGTGGGCTTCCCTGGTGTCTCAGATGGTAAAGAATCTGCCTTCAATAAAGGAGACCTAGGTTTGATTCCTGAGGCAAGGAGATCTCCTGGAGAAGGAAATGGAAGCCCACTCCAGTATTCTTGCCTAGAGAATTCCATGGGCAGGGAAAACAAACAAACAAACAAACATGTTATTATTTAGCAGCTCTACTCTTTAATGTTTGGCTGAGAAAATAAAAACACATCACAAAAAATACATCACATACACACACACCACAAAATGTACAGAAATATTCATTGTGGCCTCATTTATAATATCCCAAGGACAGGAGTGCTTGGCATGCTGCAATCCATGGGGTCACAAAGAGTTGGACATGAGTGAACAAACAACAACAAATAACTTTTCATCAACATGAGAATGACTAGCAAACTATGATGTATTGATATAATTAGATACTATTCATCCATGAGAATGAACATGTTGACATGTATAAGAACAGTGATAAACTTCAAAAATAACATATTGAACAACAAAGCCAAATGCAAAGATTTATTAATTGTAAGTCAATTTATGTGAAAGTTAAGAATAGGGAAAACTAATCTATGGTGAGAAAAAATGCATTGGGGTGAAGTAATATTGAAAAGGAACACAAAGAAAATGTTTGATTGATTGGAATTTTCTATATCTTGATTGTGGTAGTTTGCAAAGATTTTATATGTATATATATTGTTGTTTGGTCACTAAGTCCTGTTCAACTCTTATGACCCCATGTACAGGTAGACTACCAGGCTCCTCTGTCATGGGATTTCCCAGGTAAGAATACTGGAGTGGATTGCCATTTCCTTCTCCAGGGGATCTTCCCAGCCCAGGAATCAAACCCACGTCTGCTGCATTGCAGAGGGATTCTCTACTGTTGTGCCACAGGAGAAGCCCTATGTGTATACATACACAGACACATATATATGATTTTGGTTGAATAAGAATCATCAAATTGTGATGAAATGTGCACAAATATGAAATAGAAATTTTAAGTTAAAAATAGGGGTAGAATTACAATGACAGTATGATGATTTATCTTACTATATATAGGATAATTCATTAATGAGTTAATGTTCTATGAATCTCAGACAAATGTGGTGAAAAATATGTTCATTAATACTTTGTACAAGTTAAAACAGGCTTTCAAAATCTGTAATCATTAAATGTAGATAAACCCCTAATAAATTGAAAGTAATGAAATGTTAAATTTCAGACTTCCAATTTTGAAAAATCACAAGAGAGTCTATATGGTGAACTATTACCATGTTGGAAAACGGAGGCCGTGGTAGGGATCATAGATGGTGATTCATTAAAGCCCTTACTTTGCATTAGAAGATCTGTCCTTGAGTCAGATCCTCATAAAAGTAAGACAGCTTGATTTTTCTGATAAATCTAGGAACCTGGCTGCTGGTAATTTCCTGTTCAGTTTTTTCCCATTAAGTGACAGAAACTATAATTCTAAAAATACAGAACTAAGTAAGCTGTGTGAATTCAAATAATGGAAATGAGACTTGTTTGGAAATTTATGTTGATAACAAAATATATGTGGATTAAATTAAATATTTGAACACCTGTTAAGATAAGATAAAGAAGAATAGAAACTAGCACAGAAAGCAAAACAGGCAGAGAGAGTAAGTTGAAGGACATTTTTGTGTCTACTTCTTTCAATTTCCTATGAAGTGGGAAATATTTAGAAGTGAATGTAACTGTAGCAGCTGTGCCCTGGACCTGTCCTTTTAGAGCAAGGACTTAGTCACCAGTGATTTCAAAATGAAAAGAATTAGGTCTGGAGCAGTTGATCTGCAGTGAATATTCCAAGGAGATCACTCTATACCATATATTTTTGTCAGAGTGTATTTCGGAGAGATATACTTTGAAGGGATAATCTATTCTATCTTTAGTTTGCCCAAAACTGACATTTTTTCCTGTGGAGAGCTAGTGATAATGATGACCAGGGTGCCTCAAGTAAGAACAGGAAAATGTGACAACAACAAGATAGCAAAATTAGTTGGAATGTGAGGACTACAAGCAATTTGTATATATTTGGGAGGCAGGGGAGAATGATTTTTATTCTCATGGCTCAACAAACTTGACCAGCCTTGCAGCATAATGATTAGAGTTTGGAAATCATGGAAATCATAATCCAAGAAATCTAGTCAAAATATACCATCTGACCAGACATCCTCAAACATCTTAAACTGTGTGACAAAGGATCCCATTTTAAAATTACATAAAATATGAACTTTCTGATAATGTTGATTGGAGATTTAATTTAGAGTAAGCAATTTGGTCTCAGGACAATTTTTGTTTTGTCTTGTCAACAATTTTTTAAACATAGGCTCACTGTAGGAGTTATAATAATTTCACAAGCTTTCAGCATACAGGATAACATTTCTTAAAAAGCCAATAAGGAAATAACATACTTGAAAAGATAGATTAATTCTGTGATTATTCCAGGCAGGGGTAGATGAAGATAATAAGGATCAAATTCAGTTGAGGTATACATTTCCTTTCTTTCTTTCTTTCTTTTTTTTTTTTCCTAAATTGGAGTACAGTTGCCTTACAAATTTGTGTTAGTTTCTGCTGGATGATGAAGTGACTCAGCTATATGTTTATATATAGTCCTTCCCTCTTGGACCTTTCTTCTCCCACCAATCTCTGTCCCACCATCCCACCCATCTAGATGGTATATATGTCAATCATAATCTCCCAATTCATCTTCACCTCTCCCCTAACCCACCCTGTGTCTGTTGTCTACATTTGCATCTCTATTAATGATGTGGAAATAGGTTATTTTGTATCACTTTTTCTAGATTCTACATATATGCATTAATATATGATATTTGCTTTTCTCTTTTTGACTTCACTCTGTATGACAGACCCTAGGTCCATCCATGTTTCTACAAATGACTCACTTTAGTTTCTTTTTATGGCAGAGTAGTATTCCATTGTGTATATGTACCACATCTTCTTTATCCATTCATCTGTTGATGGACAATTTAGGTTGTTTCCATGTTTGGCTATTTTAAGTAGTGCTACAATGAACATTGGTGTACATATACATTCATTTTGAATACACAGTGATATGGGAAAATAATATTATTGAAATAAGAGATTCAGAGGTCCAACTCCAATATTTTAGTTCACCGTGTATTTTGTGAAGTTACTCTGCTCTGAGCCTAAATTTCTTAAGTTTCAGAATATGAAAGAAAAGCACCTTAAATGACTGTTTTGAGTATTTGGCACATCTCTCTCTATATATATGCTGCTGCTAAGTCACTTCAGTCATGTCTGACTCTGTGTGACCCCATAGATGGCAGCCCACCAGGCTCCCCCATCCCTGGGATTCTCCAGGCAAGAACACTGGAGTGGGTTGCAATTTCCTTCTGTAATGCATGACAGTGAAAAGTGAAAATGAAGTCGCTCAGTCGTGTCCAACTCTTAGCTACTCCATGGACTGCAGCCTACCAGGCTCAATCGTCCATGGGATTTTCCAAGCAAGAGTACTGGAGTGAGGTGCCATTGCCTTCTCCGCTATATATACATAGATACATACAAATATATATATATGTCATACAGAGTGTATATTGCCACCCTGCTTATTTAACTTGTATGCAGAACACATCATGAGAAACGCTGGGATGGATGAAGCACAGGCTGAAATCAAGATTACTGAGAGAAATATCAATAACCTCAGATATGCAGATGACACCACCCTTATGGCAGAAAGTGAAGAAGAACTAAAGCGCCTCTTGAAAAAAGTGAAAGAGGAGAGTGAGAAAGTTGAGAGTACTGGAGTGAGGTGCCATTGCCTTCTCCGCTATATATACATAGATACATACAAATATATATATATGTCATACAGAGTGTATATTGCCACCCTGCTTATTTAACTTGTATGCAGAACACATCATGAGAAACGCTGGGATGGATGAAGCACAGGCTGAAATCAAGATTACTGAGAGAAATATCAATAACCTCAGATATGCAGATGACACCACCCTTATGGCAGAAAGTGAAGAAGAACTAAAGCGCCTCTTGAAAAAAGTGAAAGAGGAGAGTGAGAAAGTTGACTTAAAACTCAGCATTCAGAAAACGATCATGGCATCCAGTCCCATCACTTCATGGCAAATAGATAGGAAAACAGTGGAAACAGTGTCAGACTTTATTTTTGGGGGGCTCCAAAATCACTGCAGATAGTGATTGCAGCCATGAAATTGAAAGATGCTTACTCCTTGGAAGGAAAATTATGACCAACATAGACAACATATTGATAAGCAGAAACATTACTTTGTCAACAAAGGTCCATCTAGTCAAGGCTATGGTTTTTCCAGTGGTCAGGTATGGATGTGAGAATTAGACTATAAAGAGAGCTGAGTGTTGAAGAATTGATGCTTTTGAACTGTGGTGTTGGAGAAGACTCTTGAGAATCCCTTGGACAGAAAGGAGATCCAACCAGTACATCCTAAAGGAAATCAGCCCTGAATATTCATTGGAAGGATTGATGCTGAAACTGAAATTCCAATAGTTTGGCCACCTCATGCAAAGAGCTGACTCATTGGAAAAGACCCTGACACTGGGAAAGATTGAGGGCAGGAGAAAAAGGGGATGACGGAAGATGAGATGGTTGGATGGCGTCACTAACTTAATGGACATGGGTTTGGGTGAACTCTGGGAGTGGGTGGTGGATAGGGAGGCCTGGTGTGCTGAGGTTCATGGTGTCACAAAGAGTTGGACGTGACTGAATGACTGAACTGAACTCAAATAATGCATACATACATGCATACATACACACACACTATTTATCAACATAGTGTCTGCTGCTTCTGCTGCTGCTAAGTCGATTCAGTCATGTCCGACTCTGTGCGACCCCATAGATGGCAGCACACCAGGCTCCCCTGTCCATGGGATTCTCCAGAAAAGATCACTGGAGTGGGTTGCCATTTCCTTCTCCACTGCATGAAAGTGAAAAGCGAAAGTGAAGTTGCTCAGTCGTGCCAGACTCTTAGCGACCCCATGGACTGCAGCCTACCAGGCTCAATCGTCCACGGGATTTTCCAGGCAGAGTACTAGAGTGGGGTGCCATTGCCTTCTCCGACATACTGTCTAGTGTCAATTATTAATATGTTATTATTACACAACAAGTGAAAAAGTTAGTAGCTACAAACAACAGTCATTATC